>BMAO01029630.1:0-22759 GCA_019973975.1 Trichonephila clavata | reverse complement strand
ATCTTTCTTTTCTAACATAGGATTAACGATTCTAAGATATTTATTTTCAGTCGAGATCCAAACAAATCTAATCAAGCACTAGGAAGTGGCTTAATTTTTTTTCTTAGAATTTTTCATGCATATACATTGTTTGCGGTTTCATTTATATAGTTTACATTGGCTATTTTCATTTAAATAGAAAAATCATCTTTTTCATTGCTTAGATAGAAAGGATATCCAAGTGTGTTGAAGAATATTTTTGTGCATGAGTTACTTCAAAAAATGTATTAAAATAAGTTAAATTTCATTTTTCCCGAAGTATGAAAGTTGAAAATTTTTTAAATGATGTTTTGAATATTAAACATGTATTTAAACGAAAGTATAATAATCTGTGTAAAAAATATTTTTCTAAAGAAAATGGTAAATTGTTTTGAAGAAAGGTAAATTATATGACATAATTTATGGTATTTATAGTACCAAACGTTAGCCGAAAAAATTATATTTAGGAAAGATTTATTAAAAAAAAATACTAATTGTGAAAATTAGCTATCATACATTGACTCTTAGTATTTATAATTTATATTTAAAAAAAATATTAAATATTATTGCTTAGAAATGAAAATTAACAACCTTACATTTTTCATATTATAATACACAATATATATATATATATATATATATATATATATATATATTATATATATATATTTTTTTATATATGGTTTTTGAGTGATGATCAAGACATTGTATTTTAACCCTCTTTATTTCATGAGATCATTTTGTAACCTGTTTGTAAGAGAGAGAGAGAGAGATAGAGACGGACACGTGTTAACCATATGAATCGGCGCCCCTCAGAAGCCATATGCTATTCAAGTACGCTTCTGATTCAAGAGGTATACTTGAGAATTTAAGCGTGACATATATAGGTAATAAAAATTAATGGTCAAAGCCGGCGAACTTCTGTTAAGCCATGTGTTCTATATTCCCGAACTGGTAATAAATTTAATATTTGAAGATGTAACGGGAAGATAAAAGTTAGAAGTGGACTAGGGATTTATTTTTAGATCTAATTTAATTATCCTTAAATTCCCCCCCCCCATTTTAAAATTGGAGTAACGGTGTTCTTTCTCTCTTACAAACATAGTAAATTTTCAATATATACAAAACAGTACATAACATAATATAGAAATATATTTTACACATAGTAAATAGAATTAAGTAACATGAATAATAATATCAAAATACAATACAATAAACAAAATTATAGCAATAAACAAATAATAACTTTTTTGAAATATTAATTGATAAGATGAAATTCCTTGCACATAAATGTACATTAGCGTTTTCAAATCTATGTTTCATTCAGAAAAAGAGCTTGACGTTTCCTCCAAATCTTTCATATTATTAGATTCGTGTTATTGCTAGCACATAGTCTACCTATCTGTAGTATATGTGTGGAAGTTTATTATATTAAAAAATAATATAATTTTTAAAAAAATACATGATATACAAATATTAAAGATACTAATTTTCTATTAAAAAATACTCAGGCACCTTCGTAATACTACTTAATTTTGTTACATAAAATATACATAGCTGAAATACACTGTTAAAATATCAAAACATAGACATGAATAAATGATATGATTAATAATATGTGAACAGTTTATATAACACTTATACACTATTCAACACACCAGACCATATATCTTTTACATGTATTATAAGAATAAAGAATATAAGAGTATAAGAATATAAGAGTATAAGAATATAAGAATAAATAATATAAGAGTATAAGAATATAAGAATATAAGAATAAAGAATATAAGAGTATCTATATATATAAAGGAGAAAAGCGACTGACTGACTTACTGACTGACTAATCACGAAATCTCTAGAACTATTCAACCTACAGACTTGAAATTTGGTAGACATGTTCCTTTGATAGAGTAGACATCAGTTAAGAAAGGTTTTTCTGAAATTCGAAGCGCAAGGGGCGTAACGGGAGGTTAAGGACTTTAATAATAATTGTTTCCATGTTTAAACTACTTGATGTACAATCTTGAAATTGGGTAAGCGGATTCCTTTCAGAGAGTAGAGATCCACTACAAAATGAGTTTGCTGAAAATCGACCCCCAAGTGGCGTTGCAGGGGCTTAGGGGCGTTATGGATAATTATTTCCATTTTTAAACTATTTGACGCACTGTCTTTAAATTTGATATATAGATTCCTTTCGTAGAATAATGATCAGTTATAAAACGGGTTTTGTGAAAACAGACTTCTAAGTGGCATTGCGGGGGATTAAGGGCGTAATAGATAAATATATCCGTTTTTAAACTACTTCACCTACCTGCTTGAAAATTGGTAGGTAAGTTTCTTTCCTGGAGTAAATATCCGCTACAAAATGGGTTTTGGGAAAATTGACCCCAAGGGGTGTTGCGGGGGCGGGGGGTTTAAGGGGCGTTATAAATTCCTATTTTAAGTTATTAGACGTACAGTCTTGAAACTTAGTAAGCAGATTCCTCTCATAGGGTAAAGATACGCTAAAAATGGGCTTCGTGAAAATTGCCCCCAAGTGGCGTTGAGAGGACTTAAGGGGCGTTATAAATAATTATTTCCATTTTTAAACTATTAGACGCACAGTCTTTATATTTGATAAAGAGATTTCTTTCATAGAGTAGAGATCAGCTATAAGAAGGTTTTGAGAAAACAGACCTCTAAGTGGCGTTGCAGGGGAATAAGTGGCGTAAGAGATAAATATTTTCGTTTTTAAACTATTTGACCTACCTGCTACCTATTGCGGGGGGTTAAGGGCAGATATAAATAATTATTTCTTTTTTTAAACTATTAGACTCACAGTCTTGAAATTTGGTTAGCAGATTCCTCTCATAGGATAGAAATACACTGCAAAATGTGTTTTGTGAAAATCGACCCTAGGTGGTATTGCGGGTGTTCAAGGGGCGTTATTGACCATTTTTTTTGCATTTTTAATTAATTGGACGCACAGTCTTCAAATTTTGATAAGCAGATTCCTTTCATAGAGTGCAATTCCCCTACAAAATGGGTTTTGTGAAAACAGACCCAGAAGTGGCGTTGCGGGGGCTCAAGGGGCGTTATAGACAATTATCTTCATTTTTAAACTGTTAGACGTACAGTCTTGGAATTTGATAAGCAGATTCCTTTCGTAAAGTAGAGAACCGCTACAAATTGGGTTTCGCGAATATCAACTACCAAGTTTAATTTCGAGAGATTAAGAGGCGTAGTCGATAAATATTTCCATTTTTAAACTACTTGATCATCCTGCTTGAAAATTGGTAGGCATGTTCCTTTCATGAAATAGAGTTCCTCTAACAAAGAGTAAAATGAAAATTGACCCCCAAAGATGTTTGCAAGGGGTCAAGAGGAGTTACAGAAAAAAAATTCCTGTTTTTAATTGTTAGACCCATATACTTGAAATTTTTTAAGCATGTTTCTTTTGTTGAATAGGGATGCACTAAGAATGTATTTTAAGCAAATCAAGTTCTGGGGGTTACTGGGACGTATTGACAAAAAAAAAATTACTTTTTTCGAGCTATAAGGACAATAATAATGAAATTTGATTTGCATTTTTCTTTTGTTGAATTGAAATCCGTTAAGAGCGGTAATTTTGGAAAACGGCTCTCAACGGGATTACGGGGATATTTATAGTAAAACTTTTGCTTTTTTCTGTTAGATTTAGACTTGAAATTTGGCTTGCATGTTCAATTTACGGAGTAGAGATCCACCGAAAATTGGTTTTGCAGGAATCCACTTGGTTTTTGAGTTACGAAAGAGCAAACATCATTCTATGCTTCAATTTTAGAGATTTTTAGAAAATACAAATTAGATGAGTTCTGCTCTTTTTTTTTATCAACAGGTGACAGTTACAGGTATAAGTATATTTTTCTATTCAATCGAATTCTTAATGCTAGGACTTAGATATCAATAATTTATACATATATATATAAGCAGTAAAAATTTATAAAACATCATGAAATACCCAGCGAAGCAGGCGGGTAACAGCTAGTAAGAATATAAGAATAAAGAATATAAGAGTATAAGAATATAAGAATATAAGAATATAAGAATAAAGAATATAAGAATATATAAGAGCTCTTTTATTTATTTCGATTCGAAAAGGGGAATCATCTCTAGAAAGAAATCTATCAATATTATAATAATTATTTTCAACAACACATAGAAATTAGTGTAGTAAATTTTTCACCATATTCACTTTTACTTCAAATCATCACATAAAACATTTTGAATCTCTTTGTAACTTTTTAAACTTATTCATTTCATAGACAAACTTTTCTCCTTCGCATTTCATATTCAGTAATATAATTTACACCATACAAATACCAACACATCTCTCTGACAAATCTGCGTGATCAAATCACAGATGTTCAGGGATGCAATTATGAAAACAATAAGAGGTATACAAATCAAACTAAATAAGTTTGTCCTCTTAATGTTTTAAGACATATACAAAATCAAAATGATTGTATTCCCCTCGATCCACTGTATCATTTCCAAAATCAAGTTGTTAAATTACTTTAAATTTAGACAAGGAAAATTTCGAGAAACAGTGAATCCTCATATGTGGCCAGTATATCAAAACACACAATTTCAATATGAGAAAAATTTAAATTTAAATTTAGTAAAGTTACTGATGAATAAAATAATTAACAAAATAATAAAATTCAGTGGATAAAAAGAACGCAATGTGACTTTAATTTTAATTTTCCTCATAATCAGTTTCCTTAATATTAGTACATTAGAGTCATTTCTCTAATAACTAACTCTTTATCCTTTCAACTTTATAACACCAATACTTTCATATAAATGATATAATTCCTTTAACAATTTAAAATAAAATAATGAAATACATTAAAATTCCTCAAAATTTTATATAATAAAACACACTCTACTTTCTCTTCTAAATATAAACAACAATATCACTTAACACAAAATATACCATATAAAAGTTTTAATACCATTTTTATTACTCTTCCTCTCAGGAGAGTCTTATTAAACAAAACCCAGTCACTTCTGTACTACACAAATGTAAACTAATAATTTCACTGACCTCATTTCTTACAGGCAGAGATTTTTGGTTCACGATAATCCGCAAATTTTTTTCGAGATGTTGCTCCTTCATTCTTGGATTCGTTTGTGCTTTGAATAATGTATTCTATGTTGATCAATCTCACATCGAGATTATCGCACATTTTACCGTTGCAAATATTGACGCGCACTTCACTTTTTTTTCTTTCTCGCCATCAGAGAACTTTTAAAATGAGGAGTTGGTTTTCATTTTTTTTTGCTGCTGGAACGGCGCTTTCTTTATTTTGGGGACAGGAGCATTTTTTCCCCCCTTAACATCGGAGAATGTTTATTGTAGAGCTGTTTATATTCGCTTTCGGTCGAATTAGATTTCGTTTCCCGAGCTAAAGCGCCTCTTCAGCAAAGGGAGATATGGCACGTTACGGATTCCATGAAGTCCTTTAAAGCGATTTCCATAGTAGTTGTCTGACTTTGGCGTCCGTTTTTTAAATGTTTTAAATTTTCGATGACTTTACATTAAAGTTAAAATTAATTTGCAGGCTGCAGGTTTCCTACCGGCTTATTGCTGTCGTGGTTTTTTGAGTGATGATCAAGACATTGTAGTTTAACCGTCTGTATACCATGAGATCATTTTATAATCTGTTTATAAGAGAGAGAGACGGACACGTGTTAACCGGATGAATCGGCGGCCCCCTTGGAAGCCATATGCTATTCAAGTACGCTTCTGATTCAAGAGGTATATTTGAGAATTTAAGCGTGACATATAGGTAATAAAGATTAATTTTCGGAGCCGGCGAACTTCTGTTAAGCCCCGTGTTCTATATTCCCGAACTGGGTAATAAATTTAATACTTGAAGATGTAACGGGAAGATAAAAGTTAGAAGTGGACTAGCGATTTAGTTTTAGATGTAATTTATAATTTTATCCTTACACATATATATATATATATATATTAAAACTGAAAATAATTGAAATTACAAGATAACCAGACAACAAAATTTAAAAGAAGATATGAAAAATTGAAATAACAGAGTTAAATATAAAAATATAAAAGAATGGATGCTGCAGTATCATCAATTACTGACTTAGGACAGCTTATATATAAATTTTTTTTATATATAAAAGTGGGGTTAAACGTGTTTTGTGCCAGCCAACCTTCCCCCTTTCTGTCAATTAAACTGAACAAAAACCTATAAAAAAATGGATAGGAAATCTAAATCCATTACGAGAAAAAGGTAACTTATGTAAAAAATGCATACAGAAATGCAGAGCCCACGCTCAATCTGAGTAAAATAAACAAGTTATTGCCAGATTATGGACCCAAATACAAATTCAAAGCAAGCAATGGCTGAAAAGTAGCACTTAGCAAAAAAATGAAAAGAATAGAAATAATAAAATAAGAATTGTAAACATACTACCATTAGCTTAGGGTCTCTAAGTTATATGATTTAAAAATTATAATAAATTTAAGAAAAGTAATTTTATCTAAAATTAGACATTAGGATATCTAAAACTATTTAGGAAGAATAATAAATTTATAATAATAACCTGTTAAAACTATGGAAATTTAATCTTTACTATTAAGAATTTCTTTATTTAAATATCTATTAATAATATTAATTGGGTATTTTTGAATTAAACAGTATTTAGTAAAATGTTTATAGTTTTTTTTCTGATTTATTTGAATTTAGAAATTTATTGCGTTGTGTGTAATTATAACTATATTTATGAATATAGAAACATGCATATTACTCTCCCAATGCGGTACTTTTATAATATTGAACTTAAAGTTTGCTCGTTTATCGTAAATATTAGTAATTTGTTTTATTATATTTTAATTTAATTTCTATATCAAGAAAATTTGCTTCATAATTGTTACTGTTTGTCTGATTAAATTAAGATATTGTGGATAAAAATTTATGTTAGTTTTAAAGTTGTCTTGCTTGCCAAAAATGATTATATCCACTATATAACAAAAAAAGTAATATTCTAAGTTGTCTGTGAAACTATTTTCAAAATAATGTAAATATAAATTTGAAAGAGAGTTGCTAGCTGGGCCACCTTGTGGTAGACCCTTAAAATGTTGATAATAATTACCATTATGATAAGCATAATTCTCTTTTAGAACTAACCTAAGTAGAGAACCAAATCTATCATATCTGACATTTTTAAACAAATTATCTATATATAATTTTACAAGTGTTTTAATTATATCAATATTAATAGAGGGAAGATATATTTTTATCTTTAATTTCTGCAATGAGTCCTTTACTACTTTTACGAGTGGCTGTGGTTTTAAGATTATTTATTGTATCTTGTAACATTTCATGGAGAATTTTACCTGATTTGCTGATCTATGTATTAAAACCATTAGTAACTGTTCTAAACTTGATTGGGTCTTATTGAAATTTAGGAGTAAGAAATACATGTGGAAATTTAAAATTATTATTAATTTGTATTTTTAATTGTTTATGAAAAGCCAAACTCGATTATTTATTTCTCTATCAGAAATTGATGACTTAATAAAAGCTGTATTATTATCAAAATGTTTGAGGAACATTAAAATATAATAGTATTTACAAATGAAGGCAAAATTTCCAGGCACTTTATCAATATAAACTATAATAAATTTATTTTTTAATCTGATTTATAATATCATTAAAAAAGATGTTATTATCTGTACTAAAGTTATATTTATTAATCTGTTGTGAAATATTACATTTAAATTCTGTGAATGAATCAAAAGGCATACTATAATAATAGCAATTTTGTAAATGAATTGCTCAGTATCATTATATAACTGATTTTTGATAATTTTATTATTATTATAAATTGTAAGCCTAGAACCAGTACATTTATTCATTATAAGTCTAAGATTATTGTCTTTTACAAATATATCTAATATATAAAATTCTCCTGTCACAGTGTTTGTAACCAAACTCCTCCGAAACGGCTTAACCGATTGTTACGAAATTTTGTGCGTATATTCAGTAGGTCTGAGAATAGGACGTAAACTATCTTTCATTCCGATATTGCAATTAGTTAAAAAGATATTAATTAAAAACCTTAAAACGCCTAATTGTTTTACTCCTGCGGGTTGTTTACTTGGCAGAACTTCCATTCCGTTTCGGCCCAGCGGTGATCCAACGTTTTCCACCATCTTAAAATAGCCATCCAATTTTTACTGTTGAAATCAGACAAAAAATAGTTACAGAATCGGAAAGATCATTTATTTCGCCACAATACGGTATAATTTTGTTTGCAAAATAATAATATTTTCTATTTTTTAAGAATTTTTTAAAAAAGGATTAAAACTGAGGCGTTTTTATGCAAATTATTTCTAAATTGTTGCGTTTGAATTTGTTTCCGTGTTGTTAAAATGATATTCTACACTAAATAACTTCAAGCCTTTCTCTTTTAGATCCAGTCATTTAAAAAATAAAATTCCCAAAACTTTGTGTGTGTGTGTTTTTAAAGATTTTTCAAAAAATACTCAAAATTTCTACTTAACATTGAATAACTTTGTCATTTATGAAGATAATCGCACGAAACTTTATTTCCGTGTGTAAAAAAATATTATTTGTAACATGAACGAAGATTGAAGAAATTGCTCTAATATTACGGATTTAATTTTTTTTTTTTTGATTTTCGTAGTAAACCGTTTTTGCGAGAAATAATTTAAACAGTATTTTTTGTACATTTTTTTTTATTTAAAAGTACTTTATTTTTTTAAATTAATTTGTGAAGTTTGAAAGCATTAACTTAAAAATTATGCCCAAAAATTAAAAAATTAATAAAAAATACGCGATTTTACAGTTAGCCAAACCTTGGAGTCGAAAAATAGTTTTGCGCCAAAGACCTTTGAACTGTTTAACCTTCGACCGCATCTAACTCAAGGGTTACACTAAAAAATTCTGCCTTAACCCGTTACCGCCCAGTGATCTATTTATAGATCACCTCCCACTCAAAGCTCCCAGTGAAAACGACATCTTTTAATCACTTTGTATTGTCATTGGTTGGTTTCCTTACACATGTGGCCATACCCCCAAATGAGTTTGAAGCATTCTCTCCCACAGCAGTCCAGCAGCTAACATCTGATGTTCGCCATTTTGAAGCTTCAAAGAACAGTTTTAGGTTTTGTATCCAACACAAAAAAAATTTAAAGTAAGTTATACTTTTTTATGAGTTTTACATTTTCAATACCTCCTTAATTATTCTGGCTTATTTATATTAGAAAAATAACTGTTTTTATTATTAAAATGTAAGTTTAAACATGCTGATCTATAAACAGATCGCTGGGCGTTAGTGGTAACTAATATCCTTTTTTCCCCGTTTCATTTCTTGCAGAATGTCTCGGCGTAAAGTGTTTCACACTGCCGAAGAAGCGATAGAATATATGTTTTCTAACGAAATAGGGTATGATATAATTGGTTTACCGCCTAATGTGGATGAGTTAACTGACGGAGAGTATTTTGATGATGATGAAATGACTACTCCATCGGTAAAAGATCTGTCAGGTAATGTAGAAATTTGTGTACCCATGGAAGAAATATAAAAAGTATAAAAGACATCCGAAGATATATCGCCGTTGCGTACCTCAAACGGGAAACAAATTCTAAGAAAGGCTTTGGAAGACCTCAGATGATGTCATCAAGATCAAACGTAATAGACTCTGTGCGTTTAGATAGAAAAGACCATGTTACAGGAATGAGTGAGTGAACATTAACGTCGCGCTGCTTAGCAACATGAGGGCTTTTGGCGGCGGTCCGCGTAATTTTGAACCATGGTCAAGTGACGCGAACGACACCTATGCTGGCACCCCCTCTCCTAACTACCACACCACACCAACGGAAGGACGTTTGAGCTCTCGACAGATTTAACGTGCATCTCTCACCTACACAGCGGGTCTTTAGTGGTACTGGGATCGAACTCATGACATGCTAGCCATGATCTGATGCCTAGACCACTTGGTTACCGCGGCCACATGTTATAGGAAAAAGACAAAACCAAAGAAGATGCCAGTTATAGGAAAAAGACCAAAACCAAAGAAGATGCCAGTTTCAAAAATGTAAGAGTAGACCTCTTACATTTTGTACAAAATGCAACGTAACCCTTCGCCTCCATTATATCACACTTAACTTTAACAATTTGGCTGTATAAAATAGTAACTAAATAAGTTTAGATCAGTAAAATAATATTTTCTTTTTTAAATCTCATTAATTGTTTTTAAATTCAGAAAAGTTACATTCTCCCCCCTAAATTTGTAATTTTTTTAAATATAAAACCACAGGATAATTACTTGGTCTTTTATTACCATAAACGCCCAGCGATCTATTTATAGACACCTATTATCTCAGCTGCTAATTACGGAAAATGGATACAACTTCATAATTACTCTATTTATGATATATAAAATGTAATTTAAAAATATTTTTCAAAAATTTCAATTTTAAAATAATTTGGGCGTTAACGGGTTAAACAGGGGGAAATCAGTAAATTTAAGCGAGTAAAAAAAATACGAGTGAAAAAGTTATTTTTGCTTTAATTTTCGTCATTTTTTCTTTAGATAATTTTCAAAATTAAATAATTATAGATGTTAGATTAAGATAACAAAATGTATTCAAAACATTTCTGAGACTCATTTAAAATATTTATCAGTATCAAAATTTTTGTTCTCTATCATAAAATACTTTAAAATAATGCCTAATGTATAAATCTTTTTTTGACATATAACTTCATAATAAAAACGCAAAATTTGCCCATTTCGAATTTTTTTTTTAATTATTCAGTTAAATAAGCATAACTTCCTTAGAAAAAAATAAAAGCTATGTTCAAATAAAAAATTCTTCATTATTAATTGCGTGTTATTAATATATCAAAAATCACTACATTGGCATGTCACAATTAATTGCTAAATGAATATTTTTAATCAATATTAGTATAAATTAATTAATTAATTTTGTTTTGTATTTTATTATTTCTTCTAAAATGAATAAATATAGATGAATTTAAATGAAAATGATTTTTAAAAAGTTCATTGATTATTTAGAATAAGTGATTAAAAAAATAAAATGCCAAAAACTATATTTTTTTAAGAATTTAAAAAATAAATTTTTTTTTTACAAAACAATGATATTTTGCATATTTTACGATTTTTTTCTAAAATGAATCAAAATCGTTGCGTTTAAATAAAATGATTTTTAAAACTTTTAGATTCAGTGATTTAACCCTTTAAGCAGTTTGCCCGTACAGTGTACGTGCTACCCGAAATTGGCCTCATCTGGTTTGCCCGTACGGCGTACGGGCATCGATATTTTCTCCTTTCCTTTTCTGGTTTGCCCGCATTTTTCATTATTGAAAGAGACTATTTAGTATTATTTTTCAACAGATGGCGTGGCTTGTCCATGTAAATGAAATGCTTTTCATCCGGGTTTTTCTATGTAGCGGGAACTTTTCTTTGAAATTTTTGTTCTACTGTATGCCGTGCTTGTGAATCTTATGGAAATTATGGATGGAATAGACGACGAAAATACTTTCTTGTTAGATGAACTACATTCTGATACCGATACAGATATTTTTTCTAATTATTTGGATTATTCCTCAGATGACTCATGCAGTGAGCTCAGCTCTGATGAAGATTTGAGTTCTGCAAGAATTTTTACCGAGGTTGATGTGAAAAATCCCCCTGTTCCGTGTCCTCGATTTAAATTTTCTGGTATTCCCTCTGTGCACGTACAATTTGACGACACTTCTGATGTTCTACAATTTTATGAAACATTCATTGATTTTTCACTCATGAGTAAAATTGTGGAAGAGACAAATAAATATGCTAAACAGTGCATCCAATCCAGTGTTGAAAGACATTTCTCAAAGAGTAAATTTTGGGTAGAAACTACTGTGGAAGAGTTGCATGTATTTTTCGCTCTCAATATACTTAAGGAATTGTCAAGAAACCTAGAATTGATCATTATTGGAGCAAAATATATTCAACTAATACACCTTTTTTCTCTAAAATAATGTTTCATCGCCGATTCTGCCTTTTGCAACGCTACTTGCATTTTTCTGATAATGCAGCATTTGACCCACAAAATCACGAATAAAAAATGTTGTAAAAGCATTAAAAGTGAAAAAAAATTTTAAAAATTCTTAATATTCTCATACTATTAAGTATGGTACTTATTTATATGTGTGCAATTGTGACGGGTGCTTACGCGTTTCACTGACCTTCTCAAATATTCTATATTTTATTTATTTCAACCAATCTCCACCGGGAGCCAAAAGTGTGATTTATGCAAATGGGATATTTTATATAAGTTCGGGTTTAGCGAGTTCGAAAAGGAAATGAAAGGGGGAAATGAAATGAAGAGAGAGGTGAGTGGAATGAAATGAGAAGTGCCTTTTTAAGTGTAAACGTTGCAAGTAGAGTCTACCGTATGTTGTGGATATAATTAGTTCAGGAAAGAACTGTGAGATAATTGAGAAAGAAGTCGCCCATTAAAGGAATACAATCCCGATATTAAAGAAGCAGTTAGACGAACCTGCCATAACAAAAGGTATCAGGTTAGTGTTTTTACTTATCCCAATTAAGTATAAGTGTGTAGCTATAATTGTGTGTACGCGTTGATCCGTCGTAGATTCGGATAAGATTCCGCCGTTCATGATTATTGAATCCTTCTCATTCTCCTCTGTGTTTTATTGTTCTTAAAGTTGAATAGTATTTGTGTAATCTCTTAATTAAGAAAAGTCAATAAATAAGATTGATTTGCGAAAATAAGTAGTAATTTATTATGAATTCAACACATCCAAATTTAGGTAATAACCGAAGGGGAGTTGATAATCTTAGAGGTAGCGATAGGCTACGACACAATAAAAAAATATGCCTTTTTTGGAAGCATTTCTGGTAAAATAATTGACCGCTTAAAGGGTTAAAAAATAAAAAGCCAAAAAATTTTTTGAACAAATTTTAACAAAGCACTCAAAATACTTAAAACAATCATTTAATAATTTCTTCTTTTATAAAGATAATTGCATGAAACTTTTTTCCCGTGTGTCAAACATTTCAAAATATCCTCACAATTTTACTTCACAATTTAAAATAGTAGTAAAATTTTGTAATTTGAAAAATTTCTACTTTTCTGTCTTTTTTCAACATACAACTATTTTTAAAAAGGCTACATTTTCATTTCCGGGACTAAAAAATTGCAACGAAAGAATTGAAAAGTGAGTGAGCGATTTATAAATTCGCACTGTTCGCCTATTCGAGGGCTTTTAGTGACGGACCTCGAAATTTTCAACGATGGTCAAGTGACGAGGACGACACCTAAGCTTTTACCCACCTCTCCTAAGTACCACACCACACCAACGGAGAACAGATTTCGAAAAAGGGAGTTTTAATGTCATAGTTAAAGAAATCACTCACATCGCGCATATACACACATAAGTGCTATCGTCCTGAGGGAAACAGGAAATTCCCATGGGGATTAAGTTATTCGCTGGTAAAAGCCCGTGCAACGCCGGGCTAAGCGGAGAGGAAAGAAACGAAGAAGTAAAAGTAATTTCAAGAAATAATATTGGAAGTGCTGATTTTGTCAAGAGAAGAAAAAATGTTAAACGAGAACGCCATGACACGCACTCACGGGCCATACACTCACATCTTACGCATCACACCCACACAAAAGTGCTGGCGTCAGAAAGAAAGGAGGAAATTAACATGGGGATTAAGTTATAACCTCGGTAAAAGCCCGTGCAACGCCGGGCTGGGTCAGCTAGTATGTGTATATATATATATATATATATGTAATATTACGCTGTTGGAATGGATACTTTATATGAGATTGGTGAGGCAAAATAAATATTATCCAAGAGGCAGTCATGGGGTTTTTCAAATATGTTTAATTCCACATCTTAAGCACATAAAACATTACAGGGACGACACAATACACTGACACAAACAAGCTGCAGCCGGCTACATGTTGATGCAAATACAGAAGCGAAAGAGAGTCGGTCTCCAGGAATTTCGGTATTTATTGGCCGCTCAGATCACATGATCTGAGTGGGTGGATAGGTGTAGTTTAAAATACTCTCGTTAGGCTGCGGGTTAACTTATTACTAAAACGTTGGTCCTGAAGGGATGGACCATTGGCAATTAAAAGATATTTAGAAGAATTATATTAGTGGGAATTATTACATTTTTCCCCTCCGCAAGACACGTGTGTGTGCTGGGGCCCTTAGTACACGCTGATATCCTACAGAGATATTAATTTTAAAATTTAAATTTAGATTAATATTTATTTTTAAATTTCCCTTCACTTTAACACATGAAAATGATTTGGAACAAGGAGAATATGTGGTTATAAAAGTATGAAACAAAAATATGCATTAATAAATTATAAATATAAAATTGTACAATACAAAAATATCAAAATAAGATTATAGAGAAACATTGATTAAATCTTCACTTTTTTATTAACATAATATACATATACGAATGTGCATATCGTTGTCGGGTTAATGAGACACAGTAGTACACTTCTTAGCAAGAATTAAGTTCGTAAGAAAGTATTTCTAATTAAATAGAGCACACATCAATAAAAATAATATTATATGATCCACGGAACATGAGAATAGAGGTTGGAACAAAAACCCTGAACCAAAGTGTTAAAATGAATTTTATTCAGAAATTAGCTTTGAGCAAATTTAGAAACAATACCAAAACATTCATATTCTGGTGACAGAGAAATCTGGCCTTTAGTAGGGAAATTTTTCACTTCTTATCGTTTTGACGTACTTATATCCTCTGCTCATGCAGAGAAGAATGTTTATGATGAATAGTTAAAGCACATCTGCCCACATTATTTGTAGTACAAATTATAGTCTTAATCATTTCAGACGGTTCTCCTGATTTTCTCTAAACAGTCCTCACATATTAGATTTGCTTTAGATCCGAGGATATCTTTCGCCAATTAATGACTTTAATAGCTATATTCTCAACTAGCTTTTCTACGAAAATTGTATGACTAAGTGTAATGCAAATCAATGGAGAGCATTGTCGTCTTTAAAGAGGAACTAAGAAGACAAAACATCCCAAAAACAATGCAAAAGAGAAATGGTACAAAAGCACACACCGGTGATTGTACATCCTTAGAAGATGTAAATGAGTGACGCATGAAATCTTCCCAAACATAAAATCTACTTATTCTTAACCAGTTATTTTCGATTACGTTGCGATTTCAAAATATAACGTGTTTCCTAATCTATCCAGATATGTTTAGACTATGTCTGACCTCATTTGTTTTGTTTGATTTGTCCAGTTTTAGAATTTTCTTAACGTCTCAGATAAGGAGGGGTTTGGGGGTCAATACCATTTTGATCGCGGTGCTAAATACGACCATTGTACCGCCTAATGGTTACAACAAAACTCTATATCAGTAAACCAGTAGTCTGTTTCATGTGTCTTGCTATTTCTCCATCTGTCTGCAATTCGTTTCTTTATACAGTGATGGTCAAAATTGTGGACAATTTTGGAAATTTTTAAGCTTTTTAAATTTTTATGCTTATAGAAAATATTACATTTCATAAAACGTAAGGTCAGTCATGAATTCCATTTTAAAGATAATTTAATTCTAAAGCCAATACATAAACAAAATTCAAATATTATTAATACAAAAAAACCAACCTATGCTTCAAAAATTACCTATATACAACAGAAACTGATGATAGCAAAGAGTTCTCAGTAATTAGTAGTGTGGCATTTATTTTTGATTACAGTTTTAAATTGATGTTTCATTGAACTGGCGGTAGTTTTAATCATTTACTTCCTTATTACTTGAAGCCAGGAAAAATTATATCCTCAGTATTTTTCCTTTTTATTTGATGAGGGCTTTATTCGGGGAAAATTTTTCAAACGGTGCACCAGTTATTGATAGAATTGAGGTCAGGACTGTTTCTTTTCCAGGATAAAACAATAATAGTTAGTCAAAAGAAATGACAAGAAGTAAAAGAGTAGATAGGACATCTAGAAATAGATGTAAGATTATTGTGTTATGGAAAAGTAATTTTTCCTATGCTGAATTCAGTGACTACATCTAGAACTCGAAACTTTTACTTATGATAACTGGAGACAAATTCAATAAAACGCAAAGCAGGAAAGGGCCGGGAAAAGTGCATCACATATGTTGAATAAAGGTACTGAAGGAAAAAAACAGAATGATAACAAGAATAAAAATACTGTTTCCAAGATAGAAGAATGTCATCAACGGCCATGATAAGTGACCTGAAAAACATTGGTGTTTATATCAGTTCAAGAATAATAAAGTAAAGATTAACAGATGCCGTACTAAGAGGTACAGTTCCACGAAAACAGCCTTATATCAAATTACAATATTACAAATAGAAAGAAAAACTACAGTGGACAAATGAGCACATTAACTGCAAAGATGATAAGTAGTCACAAGTTATCTGGAACTATGATGTCATTATTCGGTAGTTATGGGTAAAATTATGTAAGATGCAGAAAAGGAGAAGAGCTACATCCCCTGACTGCATTCAGACAACTGTGAAGAACCCACTTAGTTTTATGATTTGGTCATGCATGTCATTAGATACTTGTTGACTTTACGTCATCGATGGAGCACTGAATGCCAGAAAATGCATCTACACTATTCTAGAGCTCAAACGTCTACCTTCTATAAGAATCTCTTTTCCAACTATGCTTCATTTATTTTTCAGCAGAATTCTGCTCTCTGCCACACAGCAAAGTTTTGAAAGAATGCTTTCGTACAAAGAAAATTGAATTGTTTTCCTGTCCTCTATCCTATCAAAAACTTGTACCACCGTTTCAAATCCCTAGCCCTAATGATATCTACATCCAATAAAAGGGAACTAATTAAAGATATAATTGTTTCCTAGAATCAAGTAATGACAAGAATAAGCTTAAAATTATTGACAGCTCAATAAAATAACTATGTGAAGCTGCGATAAAAAATAAAGGCTACCCTAATAAGTACTGATAACTCTCTGACCATCATCAGTATCTAGTGTATACTGGTAGTTATTGCAGTTTTAACTTTTTTTATATTTCAAATATCAGAATTTTGTTTTTAGTACTGAGTTCAGTGTGGAATTCTCGTTAAATGTATATGACTTTAAATTTTGTGAAACGTAATATTTTCTATAAGCACAGAAATTTAATAAACAACTATATACTAATATACTACATCGTGGTATATTAGTATATTCTCATATTCATTATACTAATATATATTATAGACAAGATACTAATATTATACATCATGGTTGCGCATGGAAGTACAATAATGTACCGTATAATTATTCCTGCAATTTAAAAAAAATGATGTTTAATTTTGGGAAACAATGTTGTGGGCCATATCACAACTTCACAAATAAGTTTAAATTTCCCTCCCGTCTCTCCAATAACTAAGCCTCCGGTAAAGTATTGCAAATATAACCTACATGGATTACGTTTTGGATATATCACAGTGAGGCAGAGACTCCAGGCTGTTTAAAATACCGTATATCATGCAATACCTCCCATAGAAAGGTTGAGCATACACCGTCACCCGGTCTTATACCTTTGATGTACTCATACTGTATGCCAAACTACACTACTCCTAGACAGATACCTTAACATAACTAACGCTAGAGTGTTTGGTATTTCATGTATATTTCATTCAATTAATTTGACGACTCCTCATATCCGTCGTAAATGTTTGCACACTATAATATAAATTATAAATTTATTAACACTGTATATAATATACTAGATATATACTATACATATATAATCATAGTATATATATATAAATTCATGTCCATAAATTAAAGATAATTCAGAATCACACAGAAATTGAACTCTAAAATAAAAATTTCACCTGTAGAATTATCACACACATCTTGAAGAAGAATATGCAAATTACAGGAAACCACCAGATGGCGCAGATAGTACGTCACAATGACGAGAGTTAAGAGAGGGGTATATAAGGAATGGTGGCAAAGAAGTAAAATTGTTCACAAGCGTTTAAAATCCTTTCAGTGCAATAACCGCATAGTTATGGCACAAAGAAGCATTTGGATGATTTTTTACGTGGTAGAATTATCGGAAGACTGGAATGTGGACGTACCCAGCTGGAAGTATCCGAGAACTTGGAATCGCCCAGATGTCATCTCCAGGCTTTGGCAACGATTCCAAGATGATGGTAATGTGAGTAGATGTTACAGCACAGATCGCCCCCGAGTTACAACGCCGAATGAGGACCGGTATTTGGCAGTTACTGCCAAAAGAACAGACGGAGCACAGCATCAGACCTATCTCGTCAGCTCTCTTCAGCTACCCGTACGACAGTTTCAACATTCAGACGCTTAGGGCACATTGGTCTATATGCTCGTAGGCCTGTCAGATGTGTTCCTCTACCGCAACTCACTGTCGCCTGCGATTAACCTGGAGTAGAGAGTATGCATTGTGGACACCGCAACAGTGGTCTTGTGTGATGTTTTCCGACGAGTCCAGGTTTAGTTTGCAGTCTGATTCTCGCCAGACTTTCATATGGAGAGCGCCAGGTACCCGTTACCACCAAGAGAACACCATTAACGATACCGTTACGGTGGTGCAGGATGGCTCGCTTGGGAGGAATTATTCTGGTTCCAGAACTGACCTGCATGTTCAGAGTGTAACGATGACAGGCCACATCTATCGGGATGTCATTCTGGAACACATGACGTTTGTTTCGGGCACCATGGGTGCTGAATTTCTGTTTATGGATGACAACGCCGTCCTCACCATGCAAACATTGTAGACGAATGCCTTCAATCGGAGGATATCACCCGTATGGATTGGCCAGCATACTCACCGACTTGAATCCAATAGAGCATGTGTGGGATATGCTTGGCCGACGAATTGCAGCCCGTCAACCTCCTCCCACCTGTCTACCGGAACTTCGGAGGGCATTGCTTGATGAGTGGTGTAATATTCCCCAAGATCAGATTGATAATTTGATACTCAGCATGCGTAGGCGTTGTAAGGCCTGTATTGCATCGTCCGGGAGACATACTCCGTATTAACCATCATACTAACCATGTTATACTGTTTTTTGTAAATCGGTTACTTTTTGAAACTTTCTCCAGGGAGTAAAAATCGCATTTTTTATTAATTATGTCAAACATATAGCATTTTTTTTTTTGCTCTTTACCTTTTGTTTAATAAATAGACTTTACAAATAAGTCAAATTTGTTTTGCTTCTGTCTCTTTCTTTGCCTGAACTTCATTATCCTTAATTTATGGACATGAGTGTATGTATATAAATATAACATATTTATCCTATACTACCGAATATCTGATACATTTATCATACTAAGTATATCTAATATATTGTTATATCTAACTATCTCCAAAACTTTATTTGTAAAAAAGTGTTTGGATAGCATTTAACTGAAAAAATATTATTATTACAATAAATAAATAAATGCGTTTCAATGATATAAGATGACTGCATTATCACGAGACAGTTATTACTTTAGAGGAAATATAGTAACATTAGAAAATTTTAAGCTATTAAAGAAATCAGTGTTTCTTTTAATTTTCAGATTTTATTTCACTCATTTTTATAGTGCATAATGCCGTTAATTCAATTATGTAGGTTTATATAATACACTGTAGCTTTGTGTTGTAAAATTATTGGTTATTAAACAAAAATCGGTATTTAGATAGTAATATATTTTATCGTATATATATTTTGTTTACTATAATAGCGTTATTACTTTTGACACTGAAATTTACAAAAAAAAAAAAAAAAAAAAAGCAGTTGTGCAACAAGTTTTAAGTTTACATTTTATTTTTATTTTTACACAGTACAAATTATTTCTCTAACGTACTTTGGGAGAAAGATAATTTATTACGTTTTAGATATAATATTTTGGCATTCCTCGATTTTTAATCTTAAATTTTACTAAGGGAATCAGAAAATAACTAAGAAATTGTAATCGAAGAAAAAAATAACATGCAATATTTTAGTAATATTGTATAAATAAAATTATCAGGATAAAAATTTTAAACTTTTAATATTATTTTACATAATGCACAAGAAAATTGAAGCTTTTGTATAAATCATTATTTTCGTTTGGCCTATTTCTTAAACTTTCATATGGTTACATGTACTTTAATCATATTGCAAGCAATTTCAACGAAATGTCATTATCATTTTTTGAGACTTAGAAATTTGAAACATATAGGTCCAGTTTCTATTTTTTCAAGGAAGGAAAATAAAAACTATGGAAAAACGTAAAAAGGACGAGAGCATTCGGAAACGCAGCTGTAAAAGGAAAAACCAATGAGACCGGTTGCATCTTAGATGCCTCCGGGATCGTAGGGGATGAGAAAGTTCAGTAGAGAGACTGTCACCGAAACCGTGTGGTATAGTATGAAATAGAATGCTTGACTATTTAACTATTTGACTTGCAGGTGAGTTGGAGTGTTAGGGAAGATTCAATGGTAAGTATTGCTGTTGCTTCTCTGTACACTCGTTATACAAACCGTAAAGATCCTTGCAGTGTCTTTTGGAATTTTTCTCCAACAATCATCCTAGACATTTTTTGATATTTTTTAAATGCATCTATTTTAATCGCCAAATGTAGTGATTCACCGATATTTGGCTTGAAAATTTGTAATATTTTTTCGCCAAGGTTACTAACATTTATTTATTATTATTAAAACTATGATTCCCTTTGCCTCAAATTTCTGGCACAACTTATTTTCGGCAGCGAAAAGGTATCTGAAATGCCCTTAATTATACGTTTAAGTAGAAGGAAGGGGTGATGATTTGAAGTTGTACGAAACAGAAGCTTATTATTTTGATCGTAAATTTTACAAGTCATTTAAAAATGGGCAAAGAAAAAAAATCAAAGAGTTTTTATCAATTGCGGAAGGAGGAATAATACATCAAATATGAATATTTTACATAAATATGTATGACCATATATATACACGTCTATATTAAAGAGTAGTTTATACACATCTATATTAATAAATATTTATATACACATTTATATTTATACATTTTGTATAAGGATTATTTTCTTCAATTTAGCTATTAGTTGCTAAGGCATTCACAAAATTAAAATCAATTAAAATATTAAAAGGAAAATTTAGAAAAATTTTACAAAATTATAATTTTTACAATATTTTTGCGTATTTTCATTCAATGAAAAATATTTTTTTTAAATGTAAACACATTAGAAGTTCCTAGGTAAATAAATATACCAGGATTAAACATTTTAACAGTTAAGTAATTATATATTTCATTTTCACATGAATCGATTGTTTTTAAAGTTGCACTTAGAAGCAGCATAAGAATAAGTAGCAACGAACCTCGCCATTTTGAAACGCGTTCAACAGACAAAGACGACACTTTGCACTGAGAGCCAACTAACTTACCTTTCACACTTCGATATTGATAAAAATTTAATCACAAACAGTTTAACGTGCATCCATCTCAATTCATTACGTGTTTTAGTAGCATCTTGTCTCGAACTCACTAATTTTTGGATACTTTACCGTCCACAAGCTTACGACCTGTGACTGATTTACTTCGTCTCATTGCTTTGCAGTAGGAAGCAGGAAAAATATTTCTTTTGTTCCAATATTTTCTGAAACTGAGCAACCAATTTCTTTGCAAAAATGAAGTATATAAAAATAAGTCATCATTAAAAACTTCATTATTTTAACTTAGAATAGATTGAATTGAAAATAAATCATATTCTATTATTTTGAAACCCTTCTTTTTAAAGCAAGTGACAAATTATGTTAATAATTTAGCAAATTAAAAAAATTCATATCAATTCAAATTTTTATACTATGGAAAAAATTCGTTATTATAAGTAATATTTATGAGAAACTAGTTCAACATATATATATATATATATATATATATACAATCGAATTATTCTCTAAATTATTAGGAAATATATTACGTAATGCATAGTTGCTTAACTATTCCTGAATTCAATATGTCTACCTCTGTTTAAATTAATTGGTTCTGAATTTATTTAATTTAATAAAGAGAATATTTCTATAAAATATTTACCAGTGAATATTAATTACTATAACATGATTAGATATGTGTTTTGCAAATCATTTCTCTAAATCTATACGTCTCGAAAATTCACAAACGAGTAAACATATATTTAACTGAGTGTAATGATCTTATAAATTCAATATTTGTTCATGAATCATGTCAGCAGCTGTCTTTCACAAAATGAATGTTTTTCCGATAATATGAATGATTGAATTCCAATATCACACACTTAGCTTCAGCTTTTAGGTTAAATATAGATTTACCTAGAAAAGTGTATCTTGAATTTATCATTGTTTAATAACTTATTGTATATTTATTTTTGTGGTAATTACTAATTTATATTTAATTAAAAAATGGATTTTAATGTTGAACTATTTTTTTTTAAACTAAAAGGTTTTTAGTTATAAATGTTGATATTTTTAATACACTTTCCTAAAATATATTTTTAATAGAAACAGATTTTTGATGCTCAGCGAAAAATATTAAAATGATTAAATGTTGATCCCCAGTCCCTTGTGTTAAGTTATCGTTAGCCACCTTTAAGAATTTCCCCGATATGGATTTCTATAGTAGGCTTGTTAATTAATAGATAGAAATGCCTCTATCACAAA
>BMAO01029629.1:0-30165 GCA_019973975.1 Trichonephila clavata | reverse complement strand
TCAGGAATTAAAATACAATTCCACAAAATTTTAAATTATTTTGGATAGATTGGGAATTTTTAGTTAAAAATTGCAGTTACAGTAACCTTGTATTGAAAATTCTAATTAATATATTCAAATAATATTAAAACTGCATACAAATAACATCATTATCTGTGCCTAAAGCGATAAGATTTACATTATTTTTTGAAATTGGTCAATTTTTTAAAAAAAAAAAGCATGTTTTTTTCACAAATTGTATGTGCAATAAAAATGCATAAATACATACACAGAGTTATAGTCTATATAATACAAATAAAATAAAATAAAAGTTTTCTTAAAATGTTAATTCAATGTCTTAAAAAGAAATCCATTTGTGAACTTTACCGGTGAAGCCAAAAACAAGTTTCTCAGACAATGCTTTTAAAGATTTAAATACAATATGAAAAT
Organism: Trichonephila clavata; assembly: GCA_019973975.1. Taxonomy (NCBI): domain Eukaryota; kingdom Metazoa; phylum Arthropoda; class Arachnida; order Araneae; family Nephilidae; genus Trichonephila; species Trichonephila clavata. The sequence goes on along the minus strand of BMAO01029629.1, from coordinate 29,736 downwards.
GTTCTACTAGTTGTACATTTCTTAAACTCACCATTTATAGCTCAAACTCTTAGCTTCATGTTTAACTAATTTTCAACCCTTTTGCTGTTTTCTGGAGAGTTTTATAGATTATAAAAATTGTCGAGTGTAGTAAAATTTTATGAAAAATTGCAATTAGGATCTTTTACACAAAATTCTAATGAATGTATTCAAATAATTTTATACAGTACATAATAATGGACATCTTTATATATTAGGAATTAAAGATATGTATTACTTTTAAAAGTTTTTTAATATGCCAATTTTATGCAAAAACTCGATTTTTTAAAAAATTAATGATATTTTTTACATTTAAATGCAATGAAGTACATAAATACAGTGAACCCAAAGTGTTCGTACACTTGCAGTTTCCTATAAATTTAATGATTTCGACTAATAAAAATTAATGTATAGAAATTGTAATTTTTTTATGATATCTGCAACTTGTTCTTAATGGAATGACATAATTATTTTTTTAAAAATAGCATAACTATTATTTTTAAAAATTAATATCAAAAAGCTCCTGAAAAATTACGCCACTAAAGTCTTAGAAACTTAACAAAATCTCAACATAGCTTTAAATATTGTATTTCTTTCTTAATTTAGAACTTATAGGATATCTTTTAGTGTCCACAACAACTTTTGGACATCTTGATATAGATTTAATGAGTTTTTGTAATTTCTGCATCGATTTACCTCCATGCTTCTGTGATTATTATTTTTACTTCCCATTATGTGTTTATGTCATGTTTTTTTATTTTAAATCTAGTTCTCCCCAAATATGCTCTGCTGGGCTAAATAAATTGATTGAGGAGGTGTTTCACAAAATTTTGGGGCAGTTATAAAGACACCAGCGGTGTACTTGAGAGCAGTACGCTTGGCTTCATTATCCTGTTAAAATATGAAGTCGTGTTCAATATCAAATTTTGGACAGACAATTTAAAATTTCTCTTTAAAATATTTGACTAGAGCTCATGATTCTCAATACCATCAAAAATTACCTAATTCTGTGGCTGATTTACGCCCCCACGCAAGAACACTTCCACTTCCATGGTTCATTCATCCAACTAGATTCTTGTGACTTAAGTTTCAGAAAATTCAAAATTGACAGGAAAGTGATTGGGATGACAGAAAATTCAACATTTTTGGTTCTGATGGGCATATAATAGTTTTAAAGGAAAAAATGAGGCATTTAATAGTGAATTTATGTGGGACAAGAGCTCCTCACCTCCATGTTCAACACAGAGGTGTTCTTGCGGGGGAGGGGGGTGTAAATAGGCTTCAGGAATTAGGTAATTTGGTATTTTTTGATGGTATTGAGAATCATGAGCTCTATTTAAATATTTTAAAGAGAAATTTTAAATTATCCTCTCAAAATTTGGATATTTCAGACGACTTCATTTTTTAACAGGATAATGACGCCAAGCGAACTGCTCTCAATGTACACTGCTGGTGTCTCTATAACTGTACCCAAAAGTTTGAAAACACCTCCTCAATCAATTTATTTAGCCCAGCAGAGCATATTTGGGGAGAACTAGATTTAAAATAAAAGAAAACATGACATATAAACACATAATGGGAAGTAAAAACAATAATCACAGAAGCATGGAGGAAAATCAATGCAGAAATTACAAAACTCAATAAATCTATATCAAGATGTCCAAAAGTTGTTGTGGACACTAAAAGATATCCTACTAAGTTCTAAACTAAGAAAGAAATACAATATTTAAAGCTATGTTGAGATTTTTGTTAAGTGTTCTAAGACTTTAGTGGCGTAATTTTTCAGGAGCTTTTTGATTATGAATTTTTAAAATAATAGTTATACAATTTTTAAAAAATAATTATGTCATTCCACCAAGAACAAGTTACAGATATAAAAAAATTACAATTCCAAAATATTAATTTTTATTAGTCGGAAACAATAAATTTTATAGGAAATTGCAAGTGTACGAACACTTTTTGGGTTCACTGAATATACACAGAGATTAGATTTTGATTCATAACACAGATAGAACTAAATAAAACATGTTCTGAAATTTTAAATTCAATATCTTAAAAATATTTTGTGTAGGGATCAGCATCTGGTTTTGTTAACTCCAATTCCAGTTTACTAATTATGCTATAACTTTGCTTCTAGATATCATAGAAACAAAATAGAGTGTTTTTGGAATTTAAATGTATAGTCTTTAAAATAAAAACACAAAAGTAATTTTTGAAAATTTTCACCAAAACTGCGAATTTTGGGTAGTCACATATCTTAATGAAATTTACTTGATTCATAATAAGTCACATTGTTGATTTTTTGGGCACTTGCTTATAGGCAAATAATAATTTAAGTATTCCATTGCTACATTGGAATAGTTTTATTTTCATATTGAACTTTAAAATAGCTTGCATGTCTTGAAAAAGGCAAGCCTACAAAATAAATTTTTGTTTTCAATTAGTAATCTTTTTAAGAGACTAATTTCTTGTAGATTTTAAAGAACTTTTCTAGCTTATTGGTAAACTTATGGAAAATGTCTTAAAAGTTCTCATAAAGAAATTATTTCAATACATTTATTTTATGGTTCCTTTATTGTGACTATAGTGTTTTGTTTATTTGGATGAAAATAAATGAAGTATATATATCAGATTCTTTATATTTAACCCAATATAAATATATTTTATGCTTTTACTCATTAAAGAAAGGTAGAGAAAAATTATGTTTTTACCATAAAATCTGGCATATCATGTATACCATAGTATTACATGCACTTATACTTTCAAGTAGCAATTTTTAATTTTTATATTTATTTGCTGAGAATGTGCACCCCCATTTTCATGAAGAAACCTGAGATGTATGCGAGTCATGCTCTTAAAGTTTGAAAGTCATTTATTCTAAGCTTTAGTAAAAAATAGTATACATCTAGAAGTGCAACCCTTTAAGTTCATAAGGAATGCCATTTCTTTTAAATAACCATTATTTTGATCTATGTAGAAATCTAATTTTTTTTCCTGTGCTCACATTTTTTAAAGCTCTTATTTTTATACCTGGTATATAACGTGCACGCATAAAATTCAATCTTATTTTTTGTGTTAAAAGTGTGCACCATACACCAGATTTTACGATACATATTACCACAACAATGCCAATGTTCAAGATAACGTGCCAAGTTGGTGACCCTGATTTTGCATGTGTCGTATGCGCCAGATTGACTACCATGTGTTGTATTACATATAATTTCACCAATATGGTTGCAATATTATGAAAGTACCAAAAATTAATACAGCTTGGGTACAAAAACTCCTGTATGCAGGTATGTTGTACACAAGTGAAAAAACATAAATCTTGGTACTTACGTATTATCACAACCAATTGGTGACATTATATGAAACAAAGCACCTGTTTGCCAATTCAGCACGTTCAACACACAGGAACTCGGAGGGTACTTGTGTATTTTTGCGACAATCGCTGACTCTAAATAACTCGCTGAGTTGGCCACCCCGATTTCCTATGTGTGGTACACACTGAATTGGCTGCCAGGTGCTTCATTTCATATAATATCGCTAATATGTTGCAATAAGACGCAATTACCAATCAGGGTTGCCAACTTGGTGTGTTATTATTAGATTTGGCATTTGTTGTGATAATACGTAATTTGTTCAGTCTGACGTATTTGAAGCACAATTAATTTAAATTATAGTTTTAAGAAACATGCTTTTTTATCAAACTAAAAAGTAAGAAATAAATCTTATATAAGAATAAAATGATTAACTAGAAAATTAATGTCATCGTGGTAAAGGCGTGGGGTCCTCTGTACTACATTTTTACACTAACTCTGCATTTTGGAATAGAACTAGTAAGAAATTATAACAATTGATATTGAGCACCCCACTCTTTTATATGCAGTTATTATTTTTCCAGTTTCAATTTTATTTTTTTCTGCTTTTTTCTTGGCATTTCTAAATACCTTTTGTTCTATTTCTTTAAATCCTGGCATTCATATTTTTCTAATTGGTTTTCTATAAAAAAAAGTACTTATGTTTTTGCTTCTTAATGTAATTCCTTTTTTGCCAGGAATAAGCCATTCTTTTAAATTATTGTCATGTTGAGTTCTTAGTGGGAGACCATCATCATTGATTGAATACTATTGGATGCCAAAATTTATTTGCAGCGATTTCAAAACCACTTCTAAAAGATGTTTAATGTGTAGTGTACTGATAGCAAATTAGTTCCTGTATATATTGTTCCAATGTGTGGTATTTTTTTAACTGTTGTTTTTATAAATGTGAAATTCAGGTAGACGTGCAATATTTATAAAAATTGTATTTTTTAAATCTTTTATCTTGTTTCTAAATTATGAATGCTTTATTTTTAATTTGCACTAATTTCATTTCTGCTTGTTAGTACAAATCTTGATTTTTAATGTTTCCACTCATAATTTGTTTTAAATTTTGTATATAGCTCTGAATTTTTTTTAAAAAATATTTTATGGATAAAATTAATTTATGAATTTCATACATTTTGCACTTTCTGCCAAAGACCATTGGTTTCACATTGTAGCCTTTGTCCTTATGTTCTAAATACTCATACAGGTATAGCATATCACTACATGTGTTATGCTAAATTTTGTAGATAGTCATTTCGAAAACTATATAATTATGAACAACCTTTGTAAAAATTTTACTCTAATGAGAACTTTCAAAATTCCTTTCAGAACCAGCTATCTATAAATTCTGCAGTAAATAATTTAGATGACTCGCATATTCTAACATGTAATTTATTTGAAACAACACTGTTTGAAAGGCATTTTCACTCACATTTTGTAACTGAAAGACATGATTTGATAAAAAAATTTAAAAGTTGTTTATTTATGTACTTTTACATACTTTCCTATATTTACAATGATATATCAATATATATTACACTAAAACATAATCTGTTCTGCACAAATAAGGATGGAGTTGACTATAATATGGATTAGATAGTGTTTATAAAAAAAAATTTCACAAATTTCACTTATATTCTTGTTTATTTTTTATGTATATATGTATGTGTACAATTTCCAGAATAAATATTTCAACAATATGATTTTGGTTTGTTTTATTTTTCTTGTTAACAATGAATAATTGAAAATAAAATGCTGTATAAAGTAGAAAAATGGCTAGATTATGATTCTGTTGCTCCTTGGGATGTTATTTTTTCTTTTAAATGGGTGCAGAAAACTTCTCTAAAAACTCTTTCCAGTTGGTTAAAAACTTGTTTATTTTAAATGTTTTTTAATGCAAAAATCTACTGTTTTAGTTGTTTTTACATTCTTCTAAGGACTGAAATTTTTAAGTATTTTAATTTTAAAAAAAACCATTAACTTAAAAACTATAATATTTGTTTTCTTTGGTGATAGGAGAGTGTAAAATCAGTTGATTTAACAAAAAACGATCTTAATTTTTAATATAGCAATGCATTTTCTTTATTTCCATGTGGATAGATGTTTCTATTTAAACAAAACAATTGATATAAAGAGTACTTACACACCTGGGCCTAATGAGTGTTAGTTTAGTCAAAAGGTTTTTTTCTTCAGGTTACATAATATGTAAAAAAGCTATTTCTTTCTGGCATTGTTTTGAAATTTTTACTTAGAAAAATCTGTTATTTATCATAATGTTTCCTAGATATTTCTAATAACTTATTATTGAAGGGCTGAATTTTTTTAAATAAAAGTTAATTTTCTGCTTGTATATGATTTTAAGGAAACAATATAATGCTTCTAGAGAAACATAAATATAAATAATGAATCAAATTGCTTCTGGAACTAGTTCAAAATGCATACACATTTGTTTAACTATTACATCGAATTCATTTTTGCAGTTTTCAAAGATTTATATTTGCGGTAAAAGTTCGAAGACATGCAGTTTGTGATCAAATAATAGTTGCATTTTTTTCTCTCGAAAAGTAATATTTTTGTTGATACTTGCGTATTGTCGCCACCGTATTGGCGACATTATATAAAACGAAGTACATGGTTGCTAATTCAGGGCGTAGGACACATGCGAAATCGTTACTGCCAATTTGGCGAGTTATCTTTAACTTAGGCACTTTCGCGATAATATGCGAGTACCTTTTTGTTACACACAATAAATGTAAAATGAATTTTGATTTCGAAGTTAAGTGTAAAAATTTCATGAAATGAAAATAAAATAATACGTAAGATGTAGAAAGTGAAAATTTACAACTCAGGTATCACATTTTTAAATCCCTTAAGATTTGGGTTAATAAATATTTTTCTGTTAAAAATTCATATTAGATCAACAGTACCGAAAATAAATGCTATTCATACTCATTTTATTGTTTTAACTCATATTTGATACATTAACAGATTCAAAAATGAGTGTATTATATACTCATATCGATCTTTCATTCTCAAAAATTTGATCCCGTAACAGGTTCAAAAATGAGAATGTACTTGTGTCTCGATATGAGAATATGCGATTCTCAGATTTGAGTAAGCGTGCATCGGAGCTATTTTGAGAATGTGAAGTACTCAAAAGTGAGCTGTTTGCTCTCAGTTTTGAAAATCGTTTCTCGCAGTGAATCTTCAAGAGCATTTCTTTCCAAAATTTATATCTCTGTTTTGTGGGAGATTTGACGTATTGTCATTTCGCCTGACTTCGGATCTCATAAGAGTCTTCCTGGTATTGTCATAGTGAGGTAGTATTTTGTTTTCGACAACAATGATTCCTGATCTCATCACGGTTGCTTGTCGAATTAATCATAAAAAAAGCCTTTTTCTTCCCTCGATAAACAAAAATTCAAATTTTCTCAATTTTAAGCCTACTAGAAATACAAATACACTCACTTCGTGCAGATGACATCCCCTACAGCATCTTCAAAGTCTAGTGTTCTAGAAGGATCATCTCTTGGACTCCCGTACACTCCGATGATCTTGAGAATGCGCTCAGGTCCGTCAGCATTTTTCACCGAGTAGATTTCCCCATAAGAACCTTCCGCGATCTTGTTGATCTTCACGATCTTCCTACGAAAAAGTAGATCCTTTTATTCAGAATATCGAATAGATTAATCACGCCAATAGGTTTTCAAATTGTAAAGTTTATACTCACCAGGGTGACAGCATAATTACGTACGGAATAGGGCGATGTATTCTGCACGCTTGTAGAATGTTATGCAGTCTCGCTTTTAACTCGTCATCCATGGAGTAGAAATAAAAAGGATTCTTCAACTGAAACATTGCCAAGCGTCATATTAAAACTTGAAAATAAATGCCTATTCAGCATACTTTTATATTGGTTTTTACACAGAATGAACTACTGTATGTTTGTAAAATCAATCACTTCTGTTTTATAGGTAAGAAATCATTATAAATAATTATTAATGGGGTTAATTTATACGAATGATTAGTTTATAAGGAGAAATAGAAGTTTAAATCTGTGCCATTTTGTCTATGCTTGTACATGGAAACTTATTGCACTTTCATTTACTTTTAAATTCTTTTTGAATGAAAGGGGGAAAAAAACGAATGTGGAACATTTAATTCTTTTTAAAAATCACACTCGCAGTTAATCCATCTACATTTACCATTTAATATAACTTGTAACAAATTCTTATCAGATAGCAACACACAGTGCAAAAAATATTGAGAAATATTGAAAATTGAGACTTTTCATTTAATATTTTACTTTTTCTTATAATTATACTTTGAACATAACTTTGTACGTATCTAACCAAACAACGTTTCTTGTAATCAAAACAGCATTTAATTATTATAATTACAATTTTTTTGACATACTCTAGAAAATCATGTTTTCTAGAATTGGAAAACTATCGCGAGAAGCGACTTTACAGAGAGCAAGCACTAATCTAAAAGGAAGCATTTAAAAAATTTTAGAGCGTTTTTTTTTAAATTTTTGAAAGTATTAACTCGTTACTTTATAAGTTTATTAGACGTAGTTAACACACGTTTCATATCAAGTACAATTCTACTACCTTTCGTTAATCAACTGATTCAAGAAGAATTAAATATTAGAAATTATTTCTCACCAAACACACAAGCTCTACTCCCTAAATATCTTTTAAAATAGAAAATGGGATTTATTTGGAAATTAATGGGATTTATATATATTTGGAAATCCAGGGGAAAAAACAGTAACAATAATGTAAGATGAAAGAAAAAATATAGGTAAGATTTTATTACAACTATAAATATTCGATGTAACTTATACTATTTCTTTATAAATAAATACATAGACTAGAAGATAAAGTTTAAAAATAAACACATCTTACCTCTTTAAGATAGTCAACGAAGCTGTCAAGACTGGACGCGACTACCCTCAAGAAAATTCTCTGCTTTCTGCAATTCCAGCCGGTGTAGATTTTCACCGTTTTTAGAAAATGCGTTAATAGGCGCACAAACTTGCGGCTTCTCTGACCCTTTTGAGCAGGACAGTTACAGCGAAGTACTTTCTTCAAGACACGTGTCACCAAATCTGAATCAAAGGAATAAGAAAGACATATATTATATATACAAATATATATATATATTATATATAAACATATATATAAATACCTTTGTTTTGCTTCTAAGTGTAAAATAAGTAACACTTAAAACAGCTAGCCTAATTTAATTAAACTTTTTTGAAAAAAGAAAAATATTTATCTGTAAGTACGTTTGGTTTCTTTTCATGTTCTTCGGTCATTTTGTTTTAGTATACGGTAAACATTTACTGTACGGTCACCCTTGGCGACTTTTTCAAAATCTCGCCAAAAGTCGCCAAAATGGCGACTTCTTCTACGAACGAGATTTGAAGAAAACAGCGTAGTGAAAATGTTGCCTGCACAAAAAAAATGGCGGCCAAATCACTGAAAACGATAATCAGTCTTAGAAGAACATTTACTCTCTTTCATATTAAAATCAAAATCACTGACTCACCGACAAATAAACCTGAACTAAAATCTCATTCCATGTCATTCGACTCAATTAAAAAAAAAAACCTTTCTCACACTCCTTTTGACGTCATGCATTTTCCTTTCACCTCCACTTATATCGTGCCTTTCAACCAATTTCATATCCTTACCACATTTACAACACTCATATCTATCCGCAATGAAACCCGCTTTCATACAAAATTCAAACGTTTCCTTCCCTTTTCTAATCCATACAAATACCTTAAATTAAAATTCTCATCATACCACATAACATCATTCTCACAAAACATTCTCGCACTTACCTCAGACATTCCCCATGCAACAGAAATTTCACGAAAAGAACGCGGTAGCTAAAGACTAAAAAAACACAAGTACAACGTGGTCGAACGAAATTTTAAATAATGGCGGCTACATTCTGTTGTCCAATAGGGTTACTGTAATTACTTGTCGGGTCGGATGGGGGTTGCCATATAAAAAGATTTATCGTTAATTTAAAAAATCACGCCAAGGGTGACCGTACAGTAAATCTGTTCCAATTGGTATTTCGTGTTTAATGTAATTTAAGAATATAAGTGCGATAAATGTGTTTTAAGCCGGCAAAATCTGCATTAACACCAATGTGTTTTGAGTTTGAATTTATTATTTTTTTATAAAAATTTTAGAATTTAGATATGCTTATTTTTTAATATTTCAGTCATTAATAAAAGACATGAAGACATAAGCTTTAAAGAATGGAGTGAGTGAGTGAAAATTAAAGACGTACTATTCAGCTACTTGAAGGTTTTGGGCGACAGCCCTCGTAATTTAGAACCCTGGTCATTTAAAGAATGGAAGATTGAAGAATTGTACAGTAATACACATCTGTGTTATTTTAAAATCCAGCAATTTTTTTAACTTAAACTTTTGTCTTTATGACTGGGACTTTTGTCTTGAGGCCCTTGGCCCCAACACAAATGTTGCCCCCATGACCCTCAAAACTGGACAGTATATAGCATACGTTGTCAAATACTCGTGCAAATAATAACTCGAAACAAATAAATGTGCTTGACTTACAATTGCACAAAACGGCTCGATCAACTGCCGTCTTTTGACTGATACTGGTGTATGATGGTAAGCCTACACTGTACGTGGACGAGGGTCATCACATGTAACCAGTTGACATAATGTCCTAAATTCCAGTTTTTTGGGAATGCAACCGAAAATAGCATTTGAACGTTGAAATTATTCGAATTATGATCTTATTAATGCTGAGTCGAGAACTAGAAGAGGCCCCCATTGCAGCCAAGCTCTTGTGCCCGGGCCCAGATGGCCCATGCCTTAAAACGTCCCTGCTTGATGAATCTATTGATAAATTATCACAAGCTTAGTAAAAAAAAATAAAGAAGGACTGCATTTCAATTACAAAACCACGAAGAAATATGCTTCTTTTGAGTTTACGTACGTTCACCGAAAAGTAGATGCACCTCTTCAGCAAAGAAAAAAAATAAATGGTGACGTGAAACATTTTACACAAAAAAATAAAGTAAATAATTTTAGTAAATTAACACACACACACACATGGTACTCAGAAGAAATATAAAGGCTATTGGTCAAAGATTCTTCAGAATTTTACACTACGCCAATTTAAGGACTTAGATCCTAAATAGATTAAAGGTATTTAGAAGAGAATGTTTGAAATTATTACAATCTTTTCATAATAATTCTTCTACTTTGTAAGAAACAGAAAATATACTTATGTATTAAATCAGTCTAATTTGTTCATTTCGCTGCAGTTGCGGTATTTTAAACCATTTTGAAAAGCAAGGAGTTGTAAATTAAAACTGGTGTCTTTCAAAGCGAAACACAGACCTTTTATATTCAAACGCGCTTACTGACTATAAGTGAAGCATGCAGGAAATATATGTATTAACCTTTTGAGGACGGCTGGCCGATCTAGCGGCCAGAAGGAACATACCCTTAAAAGACGACTCTGGCCGATCTATCGGTCACGCACTGCTTTCCCCTCTAAACAGCCTTCAAATCAGCATGGGTCCTATTACAGTCCTGAACCATCAATAGCTTGAATGGTTTCTTTTGTATTCAGAAGGGAGGGGAATAGAATACCCTCTTTCGCCCTCAACTAGATATCCCTCTTTTTTCCCTTATGCTCAAGTTCTTACTAGCAGTGAGCGCATAGTTATTTTTGTAAGCGATTTTGTCATCTCGATTACTTAATCATTTCATTTAAAATTAATTTCATTTTAATATAATTTGATTTCTTTTTTTAAAAAATGCCTAAATGTAAAAGTGGACTTACCACTGAAGAGATTTAGAAAGTTTTAGCTGATTTAGAAAACGATTCCAGTTTATGTATTTTTTTTTAAATTTGTATCATATCCAAGAACAGTATTTTAATTCTTGTTTTGTTTTAGTGCATCTGAAATATGTCATTGAATTTTTGAAAATAATTTGTACATTCTGTATATTTCCTTATATATATTTTGTGTTAAGAAAACTAATGAAATGAATATCAATTTTCTTCTATAAATTTGAATATTTCGTAATAAAAAATAATTAAATCATTATAGCCCCACGTTAATTAAAATCGTTATAGTACATTATATATTTCCTAAATCTGTTCCTTTTGCTTCAGCTAGATAATTTTTATTACTTTGATTTGTTTACATTCGTACGCATAAAACTATACAAAAATCTGTAAAATCATTTTACTATTACACCATTTTATCTTTTTTAAATAATTTTGCTTATAATACATACCTATATTACCTTTTTGTAATAAATAATTCTATAACCTCAATTTTTATTGTATAAAAATTTCTAACCTAGAATAAAATTTATTTTGTTATTAACTGTATAATATTTCGTATTTTAACATGTTGAACTTAAACAATATTTAATTATATGGAAATAAATTTTTAATTTCTAATATGTCTTCCCCTTTACTTTATTATGCAAATAAGTATATACATTAGTATTATTAAGAAATATACGTTACATAAAAACGTTATTTTCAAAGTTTATTCAAAAAAGCTCTATAACTTTAACTGGTGATTTTTTAAATGATTTTTACTTTATTTTTTTTATACTAAAGAATATAATTACATATTTTCATAATGTATATTTTTTTAACTAATACACTAATAGCTATGAATCTGTCAGATTTAAAAATACTTCAGTTCTACAATTTTATTAATTTTCGTACCTGCAAAACTACTTAAAAATAAATTTGTAGAGAATTTAAAGCAATTTTTGCATTCAGTTTTTGATGAAAATTTGTGCATAATTACACAATGTATCGCTGCACAGAAACGCATTTTTACTGTTATCTTACATTATACTTAATAAAAAAAAACAATTTTTAGCCAACGGCCATACCATGCTGAAAACACCGGTTCTCGTCCGATCAGTTTGACTAAAAACAATTTTTTAAAAAAAATTATATCGAAACATAAAAAAACCCCTTTTTTAATCGTGTATAAACAACAAAATTAAGATATTTGCAACAAAAACTCACAAAAATATTTGTGATACATTTTTAAAACTATCCATTTAAGTCCCTTCGAATTTATTTATAAAATGCAGAGACCAACATCGACATTTTTTATTATGACAATTGATGTATAAAAGTTGAGTATTTGAAGCAAAAACTATTAATTCCAATAAATTTTCTTTCAATTTTGTAGGCGACGAATATTACAAGTTCTTCAGCATAAGAAAAATACCCTGATTTATACAAAAACCTTAGAAGCACGAATGACATTTTTGCTTGTGTTATATATTATACTTTGGAAGTTCAATAGTGTTAGATTTCCTGATTTTTCAAAACTTAAAGTTTTTTTTTTTTTTTTTTAAGAAACAATAGCAAATTTTTTTTATAATAATAATTACGAAAAATTTTGCAAAATGCTCTAAAATCGATCTGAAAGTAAATATTTTTAGAATGTAGTCTAACAAAATAGTTATATTGAAATAAAAAAAATGTGTTCGTTATGTTTCTTCCCCTGCGCACACGCTTATTTATTCGTGAGTTACTTTTTATGTAGGATAGTACAAAGAAAGGAATGCTGGGGTGCGCTCCCCGAACATTCCTTTAAACGGCTACAGAACGTTTGAAACTCTAAATACAGAATCAGGGCTCTTGTAAATAAGCATGAAAAGCAAGTTTTAAGTGCTTTTATATTGACAAAAGAATGCTTCTTTCTTTCCTTTTCTATTAAATTGTCGGACATAGGATAAATAAAATCTATGCTGACCAATTTAAAAGAAGGCCCTCTTCCGCTTTGCAAACTTAGCAGGAGAATGAAAATAACCGTTTGGAGAACTGATATTGTATTACATTTTGAGAGATAAAATGAAAATGACCCCTTTCCCACACGCACAGTCTCTTAGGGGACGAGAGGGGAGGGGGCGAAATAGCGATGTTTGATGCTTCCTTCGTTTTGAAGATCAAAGAAAGTAAATTGTTGTCAGTTATCTGTAACCCGACTGAGGAGAGTGCGTTGAGAAGGAAAGGTTTTTGTAATTATTTTGAATGTTGATCGAAAGAGTTGGTTAAGTAGGACTCTTTATCTTATGCACAAAATCACACACAAAAATAAGTTCACTATCGCACAAAAATCAGAGCTTAGAAAAATCTTAGAATTTAAGTAATATTATGCAATTCTAGTGAAATTTTAAATAAAAAGTAAGGGTTATACACAAAGGCTAAGAATATAACTTTTTTGTACGAAAGGTGAAAAAATTTTGAAGCCCCAGTATGCTGTCATTACTCGCAAAAAAAAAAACAATTAAGTACAAATAAAAATAATATATTCCTAATATATAAACAAGTTTACCGAGATACATGAAGCTCCTCAGCAACTTAAAAATATTTGTAGTCATAATATTTTGTCTTTGATATCAGCTTATTGTTTGCGTTTTACTATCAAGTATTCTAAAAATTCAAAGCGTTTCCTTTTTTTACTAATGAAAATATTTGTTACCGTTGGAAAAAATTTAAATTTATTCTTAGAAACATGTAGGTATAAATTGATTAATTATTAATATTTCCTTTACAAGTAACGTAATGGACAAAGTAATGAGACGGACCTCGTAATTTAAATGACTATCAAGTAGCGAGAACAATAGCCGAGCTAGAGCCCCCACTTCTAATTTCCACATCACGGCAACGTAAGGATTTTCATTTAATGCATAGCAACTCTACTACACGATGGAAACCCCTAATCGGGATAATTTTTTAATAAAAACACGAGGAGACTATAATGTGGCACTATTTAACAAGTGGCAACATTTATAGCCTTAGGATGTTCACATTTTATAGCTTAACGCGAAACACCTACCTGCTATTCATTTCATTTATTTGCCACAATAAATGTTGTATCATAACTTTCAGCATATATAGGTAGAATTAGATCAAAATAAAATAAAATTTTAGTATTTAAAAAGGCTTGATATGTATAAAATAAAATTTAGACCTAGTCTTAGGATTTATTGAGTAATATGAATTCTATTGTATCATAATATGATGGATTATGGAACAATAAAAAATGACAATTATGCATCAAATCTATATCATTCCTTTATAAAAGATATGTAAGAAAAATCTTAAGATTTTACTGACATATTATAAGAGAGAAAAACAATTATAAATTGAGTAAAAATGAAGTTTCCAAAAAAGCATTGTTGATTAATGATGATATGTTTATTATCGTACAGATACTGTGGATACTTATAAGAGTTTTTAAACTTACTTCATTATCGATTTGAGAAAGTCTGAATTTTACATTATAACATAAAGAGACAGGTTCAACAATTTTGCTCTTTATTTTATTTTGTATTATTGATTATAATTATGTGCAATTTATGTGATGAATCATATTATTTACTTCTTATTTCTAATTTGATTATTTTAAGTTTTAACTCCAGGTGTGTACCAAATTCCTGCATTTAAAAGAACTAAAATTAAACTTAAAAAACTTTATATCTATTTTAATGAATTTACGGAAAATCAAAATATAAATAAATTTTACATGAGCAAAATCAAATTTGGTTTAGTTTATTGTACCTTTGGCTACAATGAAATAAGCGTTTAATTTTTTTATGCAATGATTTATATTATCATCATTATTTTGTGCTATTTCTCTCAATGCTTTTAATAATATTAAAGTGGAAATCTAGGTGTAAAACAGCTTAAATTATTAGGAAATAATTTCTTTTTTTTAAAAAATAAAATAAATAAATTGTTTGAATTTTCTTGAATTGAAATCATACGTAATTACTACATTGGATTCTCCAGAAAAACATGTTTCCCTAAGAAAGGGAGACTCTTTGCATTTAGGGACTTTCTAAGCCGCGAACTTTCCCTTGGTCAGCGGGAGACCAACAACTCTATGGTTTCTTTTGTCCTCCGATGTTTGATACTCTCAATCAGTGACAGAAAAGGGGGAAGTAACCATCGCTGAAAGTGCCGTCTTGTAGGGCCTTTTCCTTACAAAACCCGCCGTCTCCAAAAGGTTAATCACTAATTATCACGAAATTGAAATTGCTTTGGAATACTTCTCAGAAAAGGAATTAAAAGACCCTGAGAGTTTCAGTTCTCGCCAACTTTTTACAACAAAACAAGTGAAATCTCTTGGAATCACAAACATTGTGTTCAATTTTTCTTGATAAATTGACTTAGATTCTGAACAGCGCGTCTGCCAATCGATAAAATATTGAAGCAAAATACTAACTTTCAAATCCGGGAAGTTTTCCTATACCGCAAGCGATTCCGAGAAATGTAGGTAAGTTGCAGTTGCCGAAGAGATTTTCCATCATTTAAAATATTTCTGGTTCTTTATTATATGTTATTGGAATTGAACTTTTAGATTACTATTGCGACCAAAGTTTATATTGAAAGCAATTCGTCTCAAACAAAGAGAGGAGAGTAAACAAAAGAAACAATAGCTGGCAATAGAGGAAAAAATAATTATCAATCTACTATAGTAACAATGGCGTCAAAACTGAGGCAAAATATTTAAACAATTGTTCAAGTTCTCTACTTAAATGACTCTATTTGTGCACTTTTACAATACGAATATGTAAATTACTTCAAAATATAAGATGAAACTGAGCCCTCCTTTATTTCTTATTTCAAATTGGTATGTATAATAACGTTAATTTTGAAACCGAGTAATAATTACATAGAATAGTAATTAATTTCTAACTTTCAGTTAAAATACAACTTTTCTCATTCAAAGTATATTTAACAAATTACCTATCCGAATTAAAAATTTAGCATTATTTACAGACACTAGCGCACACAGGAATTTTTCAGAGTCGAAAGTCCACTATTCTCGTATGCTCCAATACGCCGCAAAGAAAATTCTTTTGATTTTGACAATTTTCGAGAACAAAAAACAGTAAAAAAAATAATTATTGAATGAATAATTAGCATTAATTAATAACATTAATTATTAGTAACAAATAGTTAATTAAGTTTTACGTACTATATACACAGGATTATAATCAATCGAGAAAAAAATCAAGGGCTTTGAGAGGGGGGTGGGTCCGGACCCGAGGACTCTCACCCTTGTGTTTGCCACTGTTTATACATAAGTTTTAGCTTTCAATTATTTATTCGTTAAAAAAAAGTTTTAAGAAAGTGATTTTTACTTTCAATTTACTCGCTTGCTATATTTTAAAAGTTTGCTTGGATTAAAATGAGAAAAGAAAATTCTTAACACGCTTACATCTGCCATTTGAAAATTTTAAGTTTTCTTAATATAAACTAGCAAAATTGAAAACTTACAAGCCGTGCTATCAATGCTAGAAAGAACAGATGAGGCATTTTTATCTACACACATGGACGCCAAGAAAAAAATCCATACCACTTACTTGAATTTTCAAAGACAGCCAAACTCTCTCTGCTACAAGAGAGAGAGAGTTCAAAGTAACTACAAGAAACAGAATTTTCAAGAAAATTTGTTCCCCACTGAGCAATCCGGATTGGACTTACCCTCTATTCAACTTAGTTTTAGAACGCATTGGGAATGCGTCCCCCCCCCCCCGTGAAAATTCCTGAAATTTTCAAAATTACTGATCCGGATTGATGCAAGAAAAAAAAAACTCTTGTTTTCTTTTATCTTAAGATGCAATAAATATTCTAATTTTTACAAAGATTCTGCCAGCTCGTTCCATGTTAAACTGTGATAACAAGACATATGAGATCAAAATATTAAATTTCTATTAATTAAGGTGAAGATAAGGAAAGTTAGGAGTCGTAAGAGCCCCTAACTGTTTGCTTTTGTCTAAAAAATTGTGTAATTTGTAACATTTTATACAACATTTATTTTTGAAAAAAAATACCTTGTCTTGCCTATTGTTTGTAAAATGATACTCTGAGCCGTTTTCGGAATTCAAAAGTAAGTTTGGGCAACAAAATTTCGCCCTGGAGAAGCATTAGTTATTATTGGTCACAAAATAAAGATGTTAATGGATAATTTGCTATTTAAAACAATATCATTCAGAAACTTGCAAGCACATTATGTAGAACATTTCAGAACCCCATCCTTTGAAATCAATGAATTTATTGTTTTGGAATTGCATAACTTGTCTGGTATAACACCGAATTATTTGAGGGGCTAACACTGGATAAAATCAGGTGTCATTCTCGTCACTTAACTGAGGTTCAAAATTACAAGATCCGATGCCAAAAGGCCTAGTGTAGATACAAAATGCAACGTTGATAAAAAAAAAGCCAAATATAACAACACCGGATAAAGACATTACTTGTTTTTTAAGCATCAAAGAGGAGGATTGTTTGGACATAAAAAGAGTCTCGGGACTTACTATAATTTTCTCTTAGTTAAATCAGGTTCCTAGAAAAGTGAGATGTTTATGGAGACTAAAGTTGTTTTAGCGGCACCTTCAAATTTTAAGTGGACCCTGAATATATTTCGAAAAATTGTTTTCGGTTTTGTGATGATTCTAAAATTTGCAACTCGTGACTTTTACAACAATGTAACATATTTGCTTATATATAAATTAAAAGTATTCTAAAATTACTTTTCAATAATTAACAGCTTGCACACACGTCACACTTACTATAAATGTAAACATTGGTCATTTAAACTTGGGGGTGCTATTGTAAAACCTCTAAATTTTAGTTCTTTGTTCTCAGATAATTGCAGTGTATCCTAAGTATAGCTTCAAATTTTTTTTGTTTGAATATTTTTTGAGCTTTTGATTGTTATTTGAGTTTTTGAATTCCTTATAAGCTGAATTTTATTCAGTGTGAATAGAAAACTTTATTCGATTTAATGTTATTAAAACTTTTGATACATCAGGATCATACACAGTTTAAAAAAAACGTAGATATACTCTTCAATGACAGAATCATATTTTAACTATATATATTAAATTGGAATACAAGTAGATAGTATGTTTGTTGAAGGGAATTCGAATATGAAGGTCATGCGCAAAACAAAGGAAAATTCCAAATTTAAATTAGAGGTTTTTTTAATCGTATAAAGAAATTAAAGGCATTGTTAAAGCCACAAAAATAAATATAAATATATTTTCATCTGCATTTAAGAATAATGTAAGAGGTAAAATGTGTAATGTAGATGACATGGATATGAAAGTTTAAAAAATTTCCTGGTCTAGCTGTTACTTTCGCTTTGAAGTGAAATTCTTCAGAATAAAAACATGGCAAATATTCTGTAAATGCTAATAAATGCCTCGATAGAAACAAACTAACGAAAGTAATGTATACATTATCTGAATAATCTAAGGGGAAGAGGGAAGAGAAAAGACTCAAAAAACGAGCGTAATGCTTTAAAAAATAGGGAAGTACAGGGTGTGATGTACTCTCTTCAAAAGATTGCAGTTCTCTTCAAAAGATGTTTTTTAAACTAAAAGTGTGCCTATTTTTGTTCAAATCTACTGCAAGCACGCACTTGATTTTATTCCTACATATTTCCTATTTACTGCTACACGTATTGAAGAAAGATTTTCGAAATATCTCTGAAATATTTGGAGTGATAGCAGATATCGTAACAAAAAATAAAAGTTTTCAATAAATTCAGTAAATAATCAGTTAAAATCATTTTTTGAAAAAAAATAGCTGATATATTCGTAAAATTTCACTTCAGTAATAAAAATATACAGAAAAATGTACATAGAATGCTCAAATTAAAATGTCTAGTATAGACCTACTCTCAAACTTAATAAAAAGCCTAATACATAGTTCAATCTAAAGAACAGCTGATAATTTTAAATTTGGCAGCATGCTTTAAGCTTCTGATAAATATTTTTAACTGTGACTAGGTTTATTAAAATAAAGGGGGAAACAAATGCAACCAGTGAAGTGTCCATTGATCTGCCATCCTCATTGACTTGAAATAATTATTTGAAAATGCGTTTGTTTAGTTCAAGTAGGAGTTTAAAATTAAGGATTTTTCTACTACACTATATTAGTATTTCCCGTATATAGGCTTAGAAAACATTTGTTTTAAGGGTATCATTTATATATATATGGGAAAATGACTACAACCTAATGATGATAAATGCTTTATTTAACAAAATGTGAAGGATGAAATATTTAAGGTGCCTGACTAGTGCAAAATCATCAATTTTAATGAAAATGACAAAAAAAATTTTATTTGATATTTTTATAATTTGAACTTTTTTCTTTCTAAAAATATCTTACTTTTGCTTGTACTTCAATTATTTACGAAGTTATAGCAGTTTTTATGTCAAGTGAGAACAACAAAAATGAACCGGAAGTTAGAAATCGAAACCGGAAGTGCTTTGAATTTGAATGATTTTTACACTTTTTTGGAGTTTTATTGAGTTTATAAATAAAATATTAATTTTGGTAATCTTAAAACTGAATATGGTGATATTTTTTAAAAATTATTTAATAGTTTTTAGTAAAATTTGGCAACAATTTACAGGTTTGTTATTATATTTCGATTTGTTTATGTTCTAGTGACTCGATTCTTCGCTCCTCAATTAACTTATTATTTTGATATATTTTATTAAAAAAACTGTCTTTTTAAAGACAAAATATTGATTAATTATGGCTAAATCAAGATCTGGAAGGTCTAAGAAGCGCCGATTTAGTGGAAATAGTTATACCATTCGTGCTACTATTAATGAGAATGATGAAACATCTGAGCTCAATTCTACTGAATCCGCTAGTGCAAAAAAAAAAAGTGGAATCACACAAGCCATACAAGTTTGGAAATTTTCTCAGAAAGGTTGTTTGAAACTTATGAAGACAATAGAATTGTCAGCTTGACAACTTTGATTTCATTGTTTGCTGCCCTGATTGTTATTCTCAGGGCTTGGAACTTATAGAAGACTCTGTCAATGGATTATGCTCACATATGAACCTAAATATCAAAAACTGCTCCTTCTTTAAAGGTTTCCCTACGACAGAGAAGATGAAAGGTTCTTGTCTGATAAACTCTTCAATTGTTTTGGGGCTAAGGATAATTGGGAAAGGATTTTCAGCTGGCAAAAAGTTATGTGCTTTCCTGGGTTTGCCTTTCCTATCAAAACTTGCTTTCCGCAATCAAGAAAGGAAACTGTTGAAAGCAACTGAACGCGTTTCTCAAGAAAGCATCAACGCTGCGTTGAGTGAAATCAAAGGCTCAAATAGTTTCACTAAATGTGGAATATCTATTGATGGTACTTGGCAACGCAGAGGCTACTCATCTTTGAATGGGTGCCATATCAGTTGACACCGGTAAAATTTTAGACATAGATGTTATGACGCAATATTGCCACATATGCGCGAAAGGCAATAACCAATCATCGAAACATGTATGTTCGAACTATAAAGGTTCCGCTGGGAACATGGAGGTTGTTGGAGCCTACCGTATATTTGAGAGATCAAATGTAAGGGATGTGCAGTACAATGAATATTACGGAGATGGGGACTCGAAAGGATATGCAGCTGTTAAAATTTTTTATGGAATTAATACAGTAACCAAACTTGAGTGTATAGGCCATGTACAGAAACGTGTAGGGGGGCGGTTGCGTCAATTAAAAAAACGATGAAAGGCTTAGGAGGGAAAAATAAATTAACTGATAAATTAATTGACAGAATCCAGAACTATTATGGAATAGCTATTCGAAGCAATGTAGGTAATCTACAAAAGATGATGAGTTGTGTAATAGCTGCATTTTTCCACTGTGTATTTGGAAAAAACAATTCTTTGCATGGACAGTGTCCTGATGGATCTGAGAGTTGGTGTCGTTACCAAAGGGCAAAAGCACAGCTGGGAGTCCTCTCAAAGAAAATAAGCTAGGACTTCCTAATAAAATTATAAACCAAATAAAACCTACATATCTAAAACTGTGTAATGAAACGTTATTGAAAAAATGTCTTCATGGTAAGACACAAAATTGTAACGAAAGTTATAACAACATTTTGTGGAATATTGTTCCCAAAAATATATTTATTGGACTGCAAACATTTCATTTGGGTGCATTATTAGCTATGATACTTTTTAATTCTGGTTATGCTGGTATATTATCAGTGATTCGAAATGTAAATGGTTCCCTTCCTGAAAGTGTTGTTCACGAGTTACTTAAATTTGATAAACAACGGATTTCAACATCTTTAAGACACGCTTTACCGATTGCAAAATTGTCACGAAAAAAAAGAAAAGCAGCAAGGAAAACAAAAAGTACTAAGGATGAAAAAACAGAAGGCTTAGTATATTCATATGGAGGGTTTTAAAGTACTTCTTTGCATGATTTTTATTCTAATTTATGATAACCTTTGTGATAAACAATGTTTTTAAGAGCTTTTTCGTGAATGTTTACTGGTAAAACAACACAAATATATTTTGTATTAAATATTTCTTAACTTCTAAAATAATGTGGTAGAATATATATTTGTTTTTTTATGTAAAATATTTTTATTTTTTAATCCAATAAGGTTTTTTTAAAGTGCTTTTTATATGTCTAATCTGTAGTTCGTAAACTATGTACTTAGAGTTTAAGAAAAAGCTTTTTGACACTATAAAATTGTTAAAAATATTAAAAAATAAAAGTTTGAAGAAAGTATATAATATTCATAATTGCTTTGAAAAGGTTTGTTTTTTTTATATAGAGAGGTTTTAGGTTTTTTCAGCAGTATAGTTTTTTTAAATTTTGAATCTTTAAATGCATTTTTCTCTGAAACAGCTTTTTTGATATTTTACAACACGGTAAGCATGATATCTCAAAAAGTTCTGTAGATAATTGTTTTAAATTTTGTATCATGGTTCATTATTAAAGTATGTATGCTGAGACCTAAGGATTAAGAAAAAACAGCATGTATACCTTTTTTATAATTTTTTTTCTGCGTTATAAATGTGAAATTTTTGAAAAATGTGCATTGCGTGCACTTTTTGACCTCTTATTCAGTAATAAATTAAAATTTTTCAAAGATATTAGGTCAGTTCATTAGTAACTGTTTTCTGAGTAAAATTATAAGGGTTTTTTAAAATTTTATGCATTAGAATTTATTTTACTATGTTTAACGTAACGTGCAAATAAAGTCTAATTTAAACCTAAAATTGGCCATATTTTTAAAAAAAATTACACTGAAAGAATTTTTTTTTTTTGCTATTTTTATTAGTTTTTATTTATAAGCAAACAAAAAATTAGTTTAAAAGTAAATTTTCAGCAAAATTTCAAAAAAATGTCTCCGCAACTCTAGTCAGGCACCTTAAAATATATTAAACACTGTAATGTCCTAACGTTTTCAAATGAAGAACATCAATGATGTTTACTGGTTTATTTACATAGGACACTCACACAAAAAAAATGTACACTTTCTTACACGGTTAATATTGAGCCCGTTGACATTTCTAGAGAGATAGAATAAGAAATGGGCCTGGGTGGCCTCCAACACATCTGCCTCCGGCAGATACAAAACTTTCACGCAAAGCTCTCTGGTAGAGCTCACAGATTTCTCTTGGAGAGACAATCACTGCTTTATTCTTAATAAAACTCACTGGTGGAGTTTATTGCATTCTCTCGTTGCGAGACAATCAACTGAATTCAAATCTCCACACTAAGCTCACGGGTGGAGCTAGGAAAAAAACGACCTCTCTCTTCGGTAGGTAAACACCGAACTCTCTGGCGTGGCGCTTGCGCAGGCGCAGTACCTCTGATCCGTCCGCGTTGCCACCTTGAGTTCCAGAATGGGTCTAGAGATCGTTACAAACTCCTCCCACCTCCAGATTTTGCTTTCTCCGGACACAGGAGAAACAAAAGTTTTTGGTTCCAGGTCTAAGGGAAGAAATTTATTAAAGTCATCACGGACACCATCCGCCACCAGAATTTGCTTTCTCCGGACCCAGGAGAAACAAAAGTCTCTTTCAGTTCAGTTCATCTGTGTTAAATTCAAAATGTTCAACATTAACAAAATCATTTTGGTAACGCTTTTGGAAGCGTTCTCCACTCATGACCAGGCCATAAAAAGAACTTATGCACATCATAAAAGTAATATAAAAATATATATATATGCAACAAAAACACAAGAATATCTCAAATAAAACTAATAATTAGTCGATTATACATGATGAACTTTAAAAAAAAAACATACACATATATATTACACATGACAAAATGATCTAACTAAAAAAAACAACTATATACATCTTCATAGTACGTATACACATAGATTTCTCTATTCAATCTGCATGTAGAGAGTTCCTACTTAAGCAGTCCACATTCAAATTGTCTTTTCCCTTTTTATGCATTATGGTAAAATTGAAAGATTGCAAGGCTAAAGCCCAACGTAGCAATCGTCCATTATTACCAGCATTATTTTTCAGCCATACCAAAGGATTATGGTCTGTCTGTATGTAAAATTCGGTTTGACCGTCGATATACCCTTTCAATTTTTTTATTGCATATAAAATTGCAGCACACTCCTTTTCCGTGGTGGAATATTTCCTCTCAGTAGCAGTAAATTTCTTACTGAGAAACAAAATAGGATGCTCTTTATCCTTATTCTTTTGGGTTAACACAACCCCATACCCCTGATCTGAAGCGTCTGTTTGCAATATAAATGGTTTAGAAAAATCGGGTGCATGTAACACGGGCTTCCCAGAAAGCTTTTCTTTTAAAATTTTAAAGGACTCATTACATTTGTCATTCCATAAAATTTTACCCTTCTTTATAACCCCTTTCAATAAATCTGTTAAAGGTGCGGCTATAGCGGAAAACATAGGAATGTATTGTCTATAGTATCCCGCTAACCCTAAGAAAGCTCTAATTTGTGTTTTAGTTGTAGGAATCGGGAAATTTTGAACAGCTTCTATTTTTAGCTCAGCTGGAGAACGTTTCCCTCTACCTACAATGTGACCAAGGTATTGTACTTCTTGTTGCGCAAATTTGCACTTTGAGGGTTTTATAGTTAAGTTAGCTTTTTTTAATCGATTTAAAATTTCTTCTAAATGTTCTAGATGCTCCTCCCACGTTTCCGAAAAAATTGCGATGTCATCCAAATAAGGAGTTGCATATTTTTCGCATCCGCTTAAAATTTCGCTCATCATTTAGCTGAAATAATAAGGAGCGTTTTTAAGCCCGAACGGCATGCGAAAGGCCTATATACGCCAAAGCTGGTAGCAAATGCAGCGATTTTCTGGGCCTTGGGGCTTAGCGGAATTTGCCAGTAACCTTTAGTCAAGTCTATCAAAGTGATAAACTTGGCTGCTGCCACAGTTTCAACGCGTTCCTCTATATTAGGGATCGGATAAAACTCAGTGCGGGTCATTTCATTTAATTTCCTGTAGTCGATACAGGGTCTAGGGTCCCTACCTGGCGTCTCGACAAGGATCATGGGTGAAGTGTACTCAGACGGTCCTGGTTCGATAATTTTGTATTTAAGCATTCTTTCAATTTCAGCTTTTAAAATTTCGTTCTGCCTATTTGTCATTCTATAGGGCTTATGTTGTACTCGTTTGTCACTGATTAAATCAATGTTGTGTTCCACTAAATTGGTTTTCCCTGGAATGTTTGAAAATATAGTAGAAAACTTAACTAACACTTTTCCCAATTTCATAATTTGCTCCTCATCCAGTCTTTCTTTGAGTTTATTGTTTTCTACGATTTCCCTGAAATCAAATACATTGGGGTCAGTCAGCATATAGGGGAAATCCTCCTCCAATTCAGATGGCTCGGTTATCTCCTCGATATCCAGAAGCACCACGTTCAAAAGCTCAGGTCTCTTATGATAAGGTTTTAACATGTTAATGTGGTACACCTTATTCCCTTCCTGATTTCCGTCAAAGGTAACCACGTAGTTCGTTTCGGACAACCGTTTTTCTATTTTCCCCGGCCCTTTCCATTGAGGAGCAAGCTTATGGGGTTGGTTTATGGTTAAAACTAGAACGGCATCTCCCTGTTGAAATTCCCTTTTTATGGCATTTTTGTCATACCATTTTTTTCTCCTGTCCCTAACTTCTTCCATTCTAACCGTAGCTAGGTCTCTACATTTCTTCAATCTATTTATTAATTCGAAGACATATTCTACGACGGTGTCTTCTTTTTCCTTGGGATCTAACCATCTCTCATACAATAAAGCGACCGGGGTTCGAAGATTGTTCCCATAAACTAATTCGGCCGGACTAAAACCAGTGCTCTCATGAGTCACCGTCCGCAGAGCGAAGAGAGCAGCCGGCACTTGCATTTCCCAATTTGGGGCAGCCTCAATGCATAACACCTTTAAAACCCGTTTTACAGTGCGATGGAAACGTTCCACCGGGTTGCTTTGGGGGTGGTAAACTGAACTTCGGGAAACTTTTATTCCAAACCTCGTAAAGAATTCGACAGTCAAACGACTCATGAAAGACGTTCCTTGGTCCGTTTGTATTTCCTTCGGAAAACCCATCCGGCTAAAAACTTGCAAAAGTGCATTTACTATAGATTTTGAGGTTATATCAGGCACCGGGATGGCGTCAGGATACTTGGAGGCTAAACACATAACTGTAATGAGGTATTTGTTGCCTTCATTGGATATAGGCATAGGCCCACAAGCATCTACATTAATTTTACTAAATACCTCAGAAATAACTGGTACAGTCACCAAAGGGGCTTTCTTTTTATCATTGGTTTTTCCCACACGTTGACAAGGGTCACAGGTTTTTACAAAGTCTTCTATTTCTTTGTAACAATTAGGCCAAAAGAAATACCTTAGTAAACGGTCTTTTGTTTTAAGAACTCCGAAGTGACCGGAAGTTCCATCATGACAAATTGTTTTTATTTGCTCTCTAAGGGTTTCTGGAACCACGATCAAACACTCTTCTCCCCCCAACTTATTTATTTTCTTTTTTATCAGAATTCCATTTTTAATCCCATAATCTGTCTGTTTTCCCTTTTCTACTATCTCTATTATTGGGGCAAGTTCTTTACTTTTTCGCTGTTCAGCAATAAAAGTACTCGATTTTATTTGAGTCACTGGATTTATGGGGCTACAATGGTCAACAGGAGGCAATATCTCTTCGTTCTCAGAGTTATCTGTAATCTCTTCCAGATTTAACTCAGTCTGTTCAGCATTTTGGTCTGACTCACGAAGTATTTCTTTTTCCTTACCTTGTCGCGTTTGCGAGCGAGTAACAACAGTGTTTACTTTTCCGACATGCGAAGAACAATTTTCCTTAATTCCTTGGAGAAGAGCCGCGGTTTGGTTGCCCAAGATATATCGCCCTTGATCCAAGTGGTTCCCTATAACAGCTGCTTTGGATGTTACCTTACCCAAATCGCATTCAATATCCACTTCAGCAACAGGTAAGCATGTCATGTGATCGTCCAGGAGATGTCGAACCCATACATGCTCTCCCTTCATTCTATCTCTACCTACATATTTTTGGCAAATAACATCTACCGTTGCCCCTGTATCTCTTAAAATAGACATTCTAAACCCGTTAACTCTTCCCTCTAAAGTATAAGGATCTAAGAGACTCCCTTCTGACTTCACACCTATTCGGCACAAGTCTGCTTTATGAGTTTTAAGGTTAGGGCATTGAGGACGTAAGTGGTTGAAAAACCCACATTCGTAACATTGGAGCCTTTTCCTCTTATCAAAATTCCACTCTGGCGCTTTCCCAGAATTGCGTGCATCGTTATGATTTTAAGATGTGTACCCTGAAAAGTTTTATTACCTTTCAAAAATTTACCATGAGAATGGGAATCACTTATTTGTCTATCTGCTGTTCTCAATTTATGGTCTCCCAATTTCATTTTCCCTCCGATCGTTTTCTTTGCATCTTCAAATTCTTCAATTTTCTCTACCAAATCTTTTGGAGAAGTAATTGTTGCCCATTCATCTAGGAAATGTTCCTTAAATTCATTTGGGGTGCGCCTTTTTATTTGATCAACCAACATTAGGTCTTTTAACTGTTCAAAAGTTTCTATTTTTAAGCCATTAAGCCACCCGTCTAAAAAATGTTTTAAGTTCGTGATAAAATCGTACCACGTAGCATCCGAATTTTTTTGAGTTTTAACTAGAAGTTGTCGAAACTTCTCCGCGCTTAATTTAAACCTTTTAAGCAACACCTCTTTAATATGCTCGTAATCACTAGCCTGTTCCTCAGGCTCCCTAGCGATTATATTGTTTACCTCAACCGGAAGGACGCCAATGAGATATGTCACCCATTGATCCTTGAGCAAGTGTAGAACTTTAGCTTGCCTCTCGAAAAGTTCTAAGAACAGACTTATATCATCATTTTTCAAATTAAATTTGGGCATTAGTTTCTGAAAATTTTGATTAAATGCCGTTTCACCTACAGATTTAGTAACTACAGTATTTTGCTTTGCTCTAAGGCATTCTAGCTCTAATTGCTGTTTTTCAATTTCTTTATTTTGTTGTAATATTTGAAACTCCCTTTCCCTCGCTTCCTTTTCTAATTGTATTTCTCTCGCTAATGTTTGTTTTTCTAAATCTTCATTTTCTATTCTTTCAGTCATAATACTTTCTAGTAAATTTTTAACAAATTCATCCTCATAATGTTTACTACCTATGATTATTTGTTTTAATTCTATCACTCTCATGTCCTCTGAAACTGTTTCTCCAAGTTCTATCGCGACAAGGAATAGATCCTTTTTTTAGCTTTTCCCAGATACGCCATTTTTTTTTCTTTCAGAAAAAAAAATTAACCTTTAAACAACTAATAATTTAAGAAGTGGAAACACAGTTAATACAGAATACACACAACAAAAATAATTGAATTAACAATAAGGATTCAATAAGTTATTACTGAATGTTATAAATACAAAATATCAGAGTTATATAAATAAATTTTCTTAATTTTTTTACAAAATTAAGCAGATTAAGAATAAAAATAAAACTTTTCCCATTTTTAATCGATTCATAGTGAGAACACAAAGCATAAACAAACTTTAGAAATATGATATGAAACACAAATAAAAATAATACGTTATTTTCACTTTGCACTGCGAGGTAGATAGTAGGCTTTGTTCACACAAGCATCAATACACAATTTCCGTTAACAAACATATTGTATGGTTATTTTGAAACCAACTAATCTTCATACGGTAATAAACATTTTTTTTTGTTAAAAGCTTTACCATTTAAAATGACATAATAAACTGTAACACTTTACATAAAATAAAGAAAATATATTCATTATATTAATCGATAGAGAAACAAGTTTCAATAACTCTCGTATTTTTTTTTTTCAGAAACACTTAATATTATTTTTCTTCTGGAAGAAGACACAAATCTCAATTCTTCACTACCCGCTCCGTTTCCCTCGCCAAAAAAGAACCGTGGGGGTTCCGAGGAATGCAGGGAAAAGCAAGCAGGGGTGGTCACAGAATGTAAGGGAACCAGGAGAGTTCAATGCACTCACGCTTTGGTAGGGCCAAGCTTAACTACACGTGTAAACAACTCGTTTTACAGTGCTGGCTCAAATTCTTTGAACTCTATTCTGACTCACTCCCACGAAGGATCCCGTAGATCAAGAAATATATGATTTTGACAATACAACTTCACGAATGCATACAGTTTAGATAATACAACAAATATAATAATTAACATTTAAATGCACTGAGGTGCTATTTATTTTTTTCTCTAACGGGAAAATGTTTTCCCCACAGCACTAGAAAAACACCAAATAAAAAATATATATATCTTGTTAGATATATTTAACAACACTCTGAGTGTTTAAAAATTTTTGAAAGAAGTGCACTGATGTGCTATGTATTTATTTCTTAACGGGAAAATGTTTCCCTCAGCACCAGAAAATACACACACACAAAAGAAAATATCTCGTTATATTCAAAATATATTAAAAATATTATGCACTGATGTGCTTAAACTTTGGGAAATGATTTCCCGAACTCACATAAACAACAAATAACTAAATTATATTTTCTGGCCTGGAAATGAATAATGTGGAGAACACATACCTTTTTTTTTTCTCTCTTGTCAATCATCTCGGTGGAACCTCCAAATTTATATAGTCTGTAATGTCCTAACGTTTTCAAATGAAGAACATCAATGATGTTTACTGGTTTATTTACATAGGACACTCACACAAAAAAAATGTACACTTTCTTACACGGTTAATATTGAGCCCGTTGACATTTCTAGAGAGATAGAATAAGAAATGGGCCTGGGTGGCCTCCAACACATCTGCCTCCGGCAGATACAAAACTTTCACGCAAAGCTCTCTGGTAGAGCTCACAGATTTCTCTTGGAGAGACAATCACTGCTTTATTCTTAATAAAACTCACTGGTGGAGTTTATTGCATTCTCTCGTTGCGAGACAATCAACTGAATTCAA
>BMAO01029628.1:25000-27928 GCA_019973975.1 Trichonephila clavata | reverse complement strand
TTCTCTGCATCGCCCTTCTCTTTCACGTCAAACTCGATCCACTTACCTGCGAGCCTCGCACGAACCGTGCTCCACTTCTCCCGTCACCGGGCCCGCATGCCCTCTTCCGGTGGACTTCTCGACACGCTGAATTTTTTTTTTTTTTTCCTTGCTGCAACTCTCCAGTTTTCGGGGTCCCCTTTGAGGGAACCGTTACCCAAAAGGAAAGGGGCGCCGGCGGAGCCAGCGAGTCCTCCGGACGAGGGATGAGTCTCAGTAGATCGCACTATGGTGGGTGCTCTGCTACTTACGACACCCCGTCCAGCAAGAACGTCGTCTGCAGACGACTCTACGCCCACTCACATCACTCGTCTGCCCGGAGGCAGGCTCGCAGGAGCAGGACCCTCGGAGTCTACGGAGGGTCCCGGAGGTCTCGGGCGTGCGAAGGGGCCACTTTCGCCCGCTCGCGCTCCCCGACGGCGGGCCGAGGGGGAACATCGAGGGGCTAGAGCTGCCGTTCGACGCGAGGGGCACACAATGATATCCTCACCGTTCTCGGGACGGCTTCCGACTTAGAGGCGTTCAGCCGTTATCCGAGCGGATGGTAGCTTCGCGCCACCGGCGGCACCACCGAGCGCAGTACCAAATGTCCGAACCTACGGTTCCTCTCGTACTGGGCAGATTTTACCGTCGCGACGACCCGTCTTCATGAGGGTAAAACTAACCTGTCTCACGACGGTCTAAACCCAGCTCACGTTACCTGTTAGTGGGTGAACAATCCAACGCTTTGCGAATTCTGCTTCGCAATGATAGGAAGAGCCGACATCGAAGAATCAATAAGCGACGTCGCTATGAACGCTTGGCCGCCACAAGCCAGTTATCCCTCCGGTAACTTTTCTGACACCTCTCGCGTGAGACTCTCACGCATCGAAAGGATCGATGGGCCCCTCTTTCGAGGTCCCCTTCCTTACTGAAGAACGAGATCGAGCCGGCTTTTGCCCCTTTGCTCTAAGCCAGGTTTCCGTCCCGGCCGAGCCGGCCTTGGGACACCTGCGTTGCCTTTTGACAGATGTTCCGCCCCAGACAAACTGCCTGCCTGACACTGTCTTCGGAGCTCTTCCCCTCCGGTCTCAATGAACCGGGGGTTACAGTTCACATAACACGTCGCATCCCGTAAGATGGACCACAGAGCATCACCGAATCAGTAACAAGGCGATCAAAGTAGTGGTATTTCACAGACCCGTCGCCGAAACAACTCCCACCTAGACTACGCCAATAATGCCTCGCCACAGAGTCAGACTACAGTCAAGCTCGAAAGGGTCTTCTTTCCCCGATGAATTTGCCAAGCCCGTTCCCTTGGCTGTGGTTTCGCTAGATAGTAGATAGGGACAGTGGGAATCTCGTTAATCCATTCATGCGCGTCACTAATTAGATGACGAGGCGTTTGGCTACCTTAAGAAAGTCATAGTTACTTCCGCCGTTTACCCGCGCTTCATTGAATTTCTTCACTTTGACATTCAGAGCACTGGGCAGAAATCACATTGCGTCAACACCGTTCTCCGGCCGTCGCAATGCTTTGTTTTAATTAGACAGTCGGATTCCCCTAGTCCGTGCCAGTTCTTGTTCGTTTCCACGATGTCCCGCGGCACAAGCCCCGGCTCTCGAAGGAGCGAGGCCACCCTCTTTCCTCTTCCCTCCGTCCGCGTAGGGGTCCGACCACGCCTCGGAGAGGGCGGTCAGTCCCCACGGCAGAAGCGGAAGAAATACGGCAAAAGAGGTCCGCGAGGACGGAAACACAAGAGCCAATCCTTTTCCCGAAGTTAGGGATCGAACTTGCCGACTTCCCTTACCTACATTGTTCTAGAGACTAGAGGCTGTTCACCTTGGAGACCTGCTGCGGATATGGGTACGGACCGGCACGAAAATCACACTCTCTCCCTCGGTTTTTCAAGGGCCGGCGGAGGCGCACCGGACACGGCAGCAGCGACCGTGCTCTTACGAGAACAGCGTCCCTATCTCCTCGTGACGAGATTCCAGGGACACGAGCTCTTACGAAGAAAAGTCAACTCTTCTCCGGGTCCTCCGACGGCGTCGCCGAGTTCGTTTGCGTTACCGCACTTGGGACACGGGTGCCCCTATCTCCGTGTCCGGGTAAGGGAATATTAACCCTTTTCCCATTCTCCAATACTTCTCATCTCAAATAATAGAAGTCTTAAGTATTCCATTAGGAAGTGAATCAGGACCGACTCACCCATGTTCAACTGCTGTTCACATGGAACCCTTCTCCGTGCTTCAGTCTTCGAGGTTCTCACTCGAATATTTGCTACTACCACCAAGATCTGCACCGGCGGAGGCTCCAGTCGGGTTCACGCCCTGACCTTCTACGCGCTCCGCCGCGACCCTCCTACTCCTTTCTCCGTATCCGAAACGTTAGAGAAAGGGCCGGGTATGGGCTCGACGCTGGAGCGCCATCCATTTTCAGGACCGGTTGCTTAGGCAGGTGAGTTGTTACACACTCCTTAGCGGATGCCGACTTCCGTGGCCACCGTCCTGCTGTATAGAGCAACCGACACCTTTTATGGGGTCTCTGAGCGTCCCGCATCGGGCGCCTTAACCCGGCGTTCGGTTCATCCCGCAGCGCCAGTTCTGCTTACCAAAAGTGGCCCACGCGCCACTCTGCATCCTTACTCGGGAGGCCTCCGAATCGGGAGAGGCTCCCTTCTCGTCCGTTCGTAGTTTGAGAAGAGGTCGAGTGACACGGGCGTCCCCGAGGCGCTCTAATCATTCTCTCTACCCGGCGAGACTGCTGCCGACGAGCGACGGCTATCCTGAGGGAAACTTCGGAGGGAACCAGCTACCAGGTGGTTCGATTGGTCTTTCGCCCCTATACTCGGGTCGGACGATCGATTTGCACGTCAGAACCGCTTCGGACCTCCAGCCGAGTTTCCT